>CAUYLG010019731.1:117500-150548 GCA_963573385.1 Cacajao melanocephalus
CATATTAACAGAAGGGCTCTGTGACAGACTGTATTTTCCAAGGATGTCTGCAACAAACTCCTATCCCAGACCACCCACTGAGAAACACTGTAAATTAATTCAAGGTATTTTATTTTACTATAATTTTTGATATGCTCATTTGTTTCCAATTATAAACGTTATGCATGCTCATTATAGAAAATTTGGAAAATGCCATAAAAAGAGTTAAGATGAAAAAAATCAAGCTAGTAGTGATATTAAGATATCTTTTGTATGAATTTCTGCTTTCAAATGTGTTTAGCTAAGTAGTTTGGGTACAAAATTATAAGTGACCACGATGCTAAGGCTGTGTCATCACATACAAAACGAAGTACAAATTAAAATAATTATTGCAAAAATTTAGGTCCAGAATTTTCTTACCTATGCCATCCCTGTAATTAAGGAAAGGTGTTTAGGATAATAGCCTCCATTTACCAGTTCAGTTGTTTGAGGGAATGAGGTATCAGGAATTGGCTGGCATAGTTTTTTTTTTTTCCTAATTATATAAAATGCTTAGTCAGATTATTTTTCTCAAAGTGGTTTTTTTGCTCAATGAAAAGCCTTTTTTTTTAAAAATTAAACATACTTTGACTCAGTTGTCAAAAGAATCTTCCTGTTTTCAATATCCAAATTACCAATCAATTCTATCAATTTAGTTTAAAATAATAAAAAAAAGCAACCCAGTAATTAATGTATTCAAAACAGATATTTCAAGGTATAAAATGTTCCTTGGAATTTTTCTTGTTTCTTGTTTTCTTTTTTTTTTTTTTTGAGATGAAATCTTACTCTGTTGCCCAAGCTGGAGTGCAGTGGCATGATCTTGGCTCTCTGCAACCTCCTCCGCCTCCCAGGTTCAGCTGATTCTCCTGCCTCAGTCTCTCGAGTAGCTGAAATTACAGGTGTGTACCACCACGCCTGGCTAATTTTTGTATTTTTAGTAGAGATGGGGTTTTGTCATACTGGCCAGGCTGGTCTCAAGCTCCTTACCTCAAGTGATCCACCTGCCTCAGCCTCCCAAAGTGCTGGAATTGTAGGCGTGAGCCACTGTGCCTGGCCATAATGTTCCTAAGAAGTAAAATTAAATATACTGTTCATATTATGCTGTTATTCCAGTTTGAATTTATGAGTGGCAAATATAGGTAAGCCAGTCTTGGAAAGGCACTATGGTTGCCCCCATAGTGCATGCATATTGGTGGGTGCGAGGTAAAGAGATGGCTTGAAAATGAGGTAGACAAGGGAGGATGTAAATATTTTCCAAATTTTTCCAATAATTTAGAAGAGATGGAAAACATTTTCTTTTTCCTAGACTTAACCCAGATACAAGCCTTCCCAAGTATGTGTGGAAGGCAAATTTTGGGGTGCTTCTAATTGTACCCTCTGTGTCTTATATTAAAAGATGTTGAATAAGTTCTCAGGTAGCAGTCATGATTCAAAGTCACAAGGAAAGCTGACTTACTATGAAATCATCAGAGGAGTAGAAAATAGTTAAACAAAATCTCCCGTTGGCTTCTGGTCCAATCCTGAAGGCAAATACAGATTAGAAAAGAGCAGAGCTGGAACCCTGAATGTCACAGCCACACAGGATATCGGACATAGGACCCACATGGAAAAATCAGGCGTCCCAGGGATAGGCAGGAGGTGGATTGGATGTAGTAACTGTAATCTGGTGAGGAAGGGAGAGAGAGACTTCTGCCAGGAAAGGATGCATTGAATTTCTGAGGAATGCAGGGTGAGGCATTTCCTAGCACTGCAGACTAGCAAGACTGAAGGTTTCCTACTGGTACGCTGTCCACATTCCTAAGCCTACATGTCCATGGTCTGTTTACTTAGGTTTTTCTGTTTGTTTGCTCACATTCAAAATGTTTGTTTCTTATATTCAAAATGACCAGCTCACAAGGAGACTGCCATTCTATTGGTCATATTTTGCAAAAAGTAAGTAACAGAAGCACCAGGAGCATCTACCTTGCAAAACAAAGTCTTTGGTTCATTCAGAGTTGGTTAATTTTCTCAGGGCTTTTCTCCCCCTGGTGGAGTCGAACAATTTTCTTTGTACCTATCCTCACTTCCAATGTGCTTGTTTTTAAGATCATAATTTCTTGATGAGTGGTTGTTTGACAGGTCGACTTAGGATTAGCTAAACACTAAAGTGTAAATAATAGGAAAATCCTCAAGCTTTATTTCAAAGATATATGCTGCCTTGAAATGTAGCATTTTGTATTTGACAAACATGCAACAAATCTGAATAATTTAGACAAATAATGAAATCCTGTAATTTGCAGCAACATGGAGGGAACTGGAGGCCATGATGTTAAGTGAAATAAGTCAAGCACAGAGAGGTAAATGTCACATGATCTCATTCATATGTGGGAACTAAAAAAGTGCATCTCATAAAGACAAAGTAGAATTGTGGTTACCAGGGGCTTTTGGAAGGGTCAGGGGGATGGAAGGATGACGGAAAAAAAATAGAATATAAATACTGAACTAGATGCTGAAAAATGGTAGAGATGGCAAACTCTATCTGTATATTTTATCTGAATGCAAAGTGTAAGATATTAAAAAATAATAATAAGTAAATGTGGCTGGTCTCAAGCATGAGTGGGGTAGATTAACTGGGCTCTTTTTGCCAAGATAAATACGGTGGATGTGGTATGTGAAGAGCTTGGTGTCCAGTTGAAACTCCTGTTCTTCTCACATCATCTGCCTTTCATTTATGCTTCCTGTTACGACAGTAACTGGGGGTGATCACAAAACAGTAGGAGATTGATTTCCTGGTTTTTGCTGACTAATGAGTATCTAATAGACACTTGTAACTTCTCTGTGCTTACTCACACTCTGGGATTTCTCTCTCCAGCTAGGGTAGGTAATTCTTCTTTTAAAATCATTCAAAACTATTTTCCCAACTGGCCCTACACTTAAATAAAACCAGTAAAATTAACTATGGTTCTTATCTAGTAACTCAGAGTACGTAATAACTACTTGATTATTTAGTTTTAACAGAAATAGCAAATATTAAAAGATATGACTTCTTAATGTAGCAAAGATAGACTCTCCTCCAAATCCTGCCAAGAATCATTCTGAGGTAAGATAGAAAGGGAAGGGAGAGAAGGAAAAAGAATTTACCAAAAAATAGACTTTATATATGAAAATCAGTAGATAAACGTAATACTAACTTGAGAGTAGAAATAATAATAATAGTAATGATGATGGCAGATCACAAACGGATAGTACAAAATTTCCCTCCCTTTTCACCACCTTACAGGATATCCCGTCTAGCAGCAGAAACAAAATGTGGAAATGAATCAGTCGATAAAGGATTTTCTCTCATTAAAGATGTTGGTGATTTTGCCCCGTGTAGGGGAAGTTGAACATTAAGGTGGATATCCATAATCTAAAGGGACCATGGTCACCCGCTCTCCTTGTTTTGGGATGCAAACTGTTTTACATGTGATAAGAATGTCAGGCTAAAGGTAAAAAGAACTTTATCTCAGAATGATAAGAAATCACGCAACAGACTGACCTAAACATTGAATTTTTTGATGATTGCCCCCACTGATAAATTTTGTTTTTCTTAGTAAATCTCAGGATATTAATATCCATGACAGTCTCAATAGAAAATGCAAAATAGAATCATACAAAAATTGTATATAATTTTTCTTTGTAAGGAAAGGGATGGAGCAAAAAGCAATAAATTGAGGAGGTAGAGCCACCAGAAAGAATAAAAGAGGTTCTTATATTTAGGAGAAATTCAGAGGTCATTTGGAAACTATTATCATGGTGTTTCTTCATTTCAAAGAGATGTAAGTTGCTCTTAAACAATTTATATTTTTAAAAAGTTTTAATGGAAAATAAGTGAGGAGTGAAAAGTCCCTTTTATTCCCAAGGTTCATATGACCCAGAAATGAATTTGCCCTAAGAATCAGGTTTAAGACATTCACTTTGAAGCTTTAGAAGGACATGAGCTTCATTTTTCCTGGAAAGATAAACTTAGTATTATACATGTTATCATCCTGTTGGGATCAAAATGGAGTATTCGCTGGGATGAAATATTAAAAGACAGAGGATGTGAAGAAAGATTTATGTAATGCTAATTTCAGGCAGCTTTCAAGGTTAATGCTTGTCCAAATTTTCATGGCCATTTCCTCTCGCCCAAGGACCACATGGGCAGCTCTGTACTGCTTGTCACTGTCATCAGCCACTTGTGTGACACCTTGGCTGCAATTCAACAGTAAAGCATGCATATTCTCTACTGAACATTTGGGGAGCCTGCAGGCAGTGAGTTGCGATGTAAATGGAAAAAAGGAAAGTCTGATCGTAGCCCTCACCATCATAAGCTATCTAGGTGTCCTGTTCAGGCTTCCAATGTGGGCACTCACACAGGCCACCCAAACTGCTGACATCCTTCATAGACCTTTTCACAGCAATTGTCAGCCTAATGACTTTGTTTTCGCATTTTGGAACTGAACTTTACAAGGATTGCTTCCAATCCTGGGTGGTGCTGAGAAAACTCAGCCTCACTAGAATTTGGCTGAGACCACCAGATGTGTTTCATGTGAGAGCCTTTTCCCATAATCTGACCACAGTGGTTTATGAATGTTCTGGGTAGCCAAAAGCCAGCCCTGGAGGCTGAGAAAGGGCTGTGCCCTGCTCAGCTAGAAGACCACACAGCCGTCCTCTTTCCCCTCTGAATATTTATAGTTAAGAAACCACACCACCCTTCTCATTCAGAAGCTGAGGGTGAAAGTGGAAAAAACCAGAAACACAAATTGCATCCTACAGCTGAGAAAGCCGTACTCTTGGAAAAGCTAGAAAATAAATAAATAAAGGGGAAAATCCAAATGGGATCGCTCTTCAAACACACAAATGATCTTATGTTAACAGTTGGGATTAAACAGCTGTCTCGTGGTTATGCGATCATAACAGATGCTGTGTGCAAACGTTTCCTGCTAGCTTTGTTTTGGTTATTGCTGTTTGTGCAGTTCATTGGGCTGAATTCAGCTTAAGGGATACAGGTTTTTATTATCCTTCTGTGCTGCGCAGGCAGCTTCATCATTTCTTTAAGAGGAAAGGGGGCGTGTGAGAGGGATATTTGGAAGGGAAATGGAGGGTGGGCTCTCCGATGTCACATTGGGAATGATGTCATATTGATGAAATTCCAACACATTGGTTTATGACCACTTTGCCTTTGAAGTGGTCCTAGGTCATTTATGAGTTTTTTGTTGTCGGTGGTGGTTTTTTTTTTTTTAATTTTATTTTGGCGGAGGCTGTGTTCAGTTCTAGTGCAGTCTATGCAGCTGGAATAGAATTTATAGAACATAGAGAAAGTGTCCTCTTTTTTTCTTTTTTCTTTTTGGATGACAGATTAAAACGTTGTAATGACCCCTATTTTCTCTCTTCCTCCCATGCCCTCCAGAGAAAAAATGTACGGGCTGATTTTGATTTTTCCTAGAAATTTCATTTCATCTTAGAAGTTGGGATCGCCTTCTCTGTGTCAGCCAAGGGAAGTGGTGAACTAGCACTGTTTTTGGCAATTCAAATTTGGAAGGCATTTTGGCCTGAATTATATTACTTAGTCAAACCAAAAATATCATCTTGGCTTAAATTCTTCAGAAAACTGCCACAATTCATAACACACTTTGCCTACCAATGGATTTAATTCTTTTACGTACATTCCAGCCTTAAAAAATATAATGCAAACTGCAGAAACAATATTTCTGGGTACAGAAACCACCTGTCTACCCTAAGAAGGAAGTAGAGAGAACAACATAGGCCATATTTAGGGGTTCTGACCAAAGCTCTGACTGCTTGTTACTCCAGGAGGACCTCGTTTCTTATCTATAAAAGGCTGATTGTCCATGCATCCACTGGCCAGCTCATCTGTGCTTTCAGAAATTTTGGATGGGGGAATGGGAGCATATTGATTCGTCAACACCTTATCTTAGGAATTGCACACTTTGGGTAGGACCATCCTAGCATAGCCAAGTCAGACACCTTTACTGAAACAGAGGTTTCTATAATGTGTAAACATATTTAAGGAACTGAACTTAAATTGCTAACTTAATCTCTCTCAAGAAAGGAGTTGAATGATTACTTTTCATGTCTGACCAGCTCACAGAATGAAATTCAGCCTTGTCTGATAAGTTGTCAAAGTAATAGCATTTCCATGTTTTAAAGACACTTCAAAGTAATTTCATTTACATTTAATGCTTGATCATACTAACAGCTTCTGAAGGTATTTTCCTAATCTTACAAAAAAGCAAGTCAAGGTCCATCCTATAAGGAGAGTATCATATCTAAGTTGTCCAAGTTTATACAAGTAGTAAGTGGTGGAGCCTACATTTATACCACATTGGGCACCAATGGCCACATGACATAGATATTAAGAAGAGTATTTGCCCACAGACATCTTGTTGTCACTGACTTTTTGAGTTTGAGATCAGCCTGGGCAACAGAGGGAGATTTGTCTCTATAATAAATAAAAGCAAATGAAAAGTAGCCATGCATAGTGATGTGTGCTTATAATCTCAGCTACTCAGGAGGTTGAGATGGGAAGATCCCCTAAATTCAGGAGGTTGAGATGGGAGGATCCCCTGAATCCAGGAGTTTGAGGCTTCTGTGAGCTATGCTTGTGTCACTGCACTCCAGCTTGGATGACAGGGCAAGAAGCCATCTCCTGAGAAAACAAACAAACAAAAAAAATAAAGAAAACCCTGAATATCAGGGGTTTTTGTGGAGACAAGCCTGTGGGAACTTTGAAACAAAAGGTCCTTCTGAAGAAGATAATACAAATGGCAAGTAAGCACATGATGAGATATCACCTCACACCCACAGGATGGCTAATATCAAAAAGAAAATACAGAAAATATCAAGTATTGATGAATATTTGGGGAACCTGGAATTCTTATAGGTTCTTGGTGGGAATGTAAAATGATACAGCCGCTGTAAAAAACAGTTTGGTGGTTCCTCAAAATATTAAAAATATAATTACCATATAATCTGGCAATTCTACGTCTGGGTATATACTTCAAAGAAGTGAAAAAAAGGTCTTGAAAAAGTATTTTCACATCCATGTTCACAGCAGCATAATTTACAATAGCTAAAATGTGGAAGCAATCCAAATGCCTATTGATGGATAAATGAATAAGCAAAATGTGGTACACAAATATGTCTTAGTTAATTTTAGTTGCTATAACAGAATATCACAGACTGGTGGCTTATAAACAACGGAAATTTATTCACAGTTCTGGAGGCTGGAAGTCAGAGATCAAGATGCCAGCATATCAGGTTCTGGTGAAAGCCCTTTACTGGGTTGTAGACAGCTGACTTCTTGCTGTGTTCTCTCTTGGTTGAAAGAGAGTTAGCTATCTTTTTGGCCTCTTATAGGGCACCATCCCACTGATGAGGGCTCCACCCTCATTATCTAATTACTTCCCAATGAACCTGCCTCCAAACCATCGGATGAGAGTGTCAACACAGGAATATTGGGCGGACATAAATGTTGTCTTTTAGACATAGTGAACTCCAAGTTTCTTTTCAAAGAACCAGCATGTCAGTATGTTCAGTTCCTTCTCCTCCGTTTTAAAGTTTAACTTCCTTGTAGTTTCAGTAAACAACCTTTCCCCCAGTTCTGATCAGTAGTCCATATCTGTTACCCAGTCCCCTACTCCATCCTAACTCATCCCGGTCACCTCCCCCGGTTACCTGCTCCTGTCCCCTGCTTTGACTTAGGTCACCACTGGCTACCTGCTCTGACCTGCCCATAACTGTCCATCCCACTAAACTACCCACCCCGCCACTCCAGCTCGAACCTCTGCTCTCTTTAAAATAGCCAGTCAGGATCAGTATAGACTGTGCGGTCTAACCCTAGCCAATATGGGAACTACACAGTAGTGGGGGCTATCTCTATCAGGAATAAAAACCCCTTTCCCTCCCTTGTCCAGGTGTGCACTTGCCATTGTTCTTTCTGGGAGCCACACCCTTCTATGGAAGTAAATTGCCTCACTGAGGAAATTCATATTTGAGTGCTACTTCTTTCGTGGCATCAAAAATTTTACATAGAACAAGTCCAGTGCAATATACAATGAAATATTATTCAGCCTGAAAAAGGAAGAAAATTCTGATGTATGCTACAACACAAAGTAATCTTGAGGACATTGTACTAAATAAAATAATCTAGTGACAAAAAGATAAATACATTAGGATTCCACTTATATGAAGCACTTAGAAGAGTCAGAAGCATACTCAGCTTTTCTGTATTGTTGTGGAACACTACAGTCTGCACAGATTCAATACCTGTAGAAGTGCAAATCAGAGCAGTTTGATTCATACCCTTTCCTTGATGATTAGAGGGCTCCAGGATCTTCATTCTTTTCTTTTTAAGCTTGCTACCAATTAAAATGCAAATCTCTTCAAGATAGAATGTTTTAAGCATTTTCATCATTGAATGAATTTCACATCCTTTAATCTTCTGCCTGTTTTGCTAAAACAAAGATTTTTAAAATATAAAAGTAATAGAGAAGAAGGGTTAATAGCTAACATTTGCCAGGATGGAGATGAACAGCCCAATAGAAGAATGAGAAGAATGACCACGGGTTGTGAGGAGACAGTCAACAGAAGTGCCAATCTAGATGGCCCACCAGCAAATCAGATGGTCAAACCCACTTGGTGGGAGGAAAATGAAAACACCAACATAGTGAAGTATCACTTTACATCCATCAGGTAGGCAAATTTTTTAAAGAAAATCACCAATTGCAGGCAGAAATGTGCAGAAAAGGGTACATTCATACATCACTTGTAGAAATGTGAAGACTTTTTTGCATTTTGGAAAAGCAATCTGATAGCATACTGTAAATTTAAAAAATATATGTGTGTATAAATATATTTGTATACATACACATACATATATATATATATACACACATACACATTATACACACATACACGTGTGTGTGTGTGTGTATGTGTGTATATATATTCCTCCACTCAGCAGTTCTACTCTTAGCAATTCATTTCAAGAAATAAAAGCCTTCTTCTTTTAGGAACTATGCAGTGTGTGTGTGTGTGTGTGTGTGTGTGTATAAAATATGTATGTATGTATATATTATTCAGCCTGAAATACTATAGTCAAGAGTGATATAACAAATGTATAGATAGTACATAACTTTCTTCAGGGGCACATAAAAAGAAAAAGTGAATAATGTATAATACATTCATGTCATGGAATATTATTCAATAACTAAAAAGAATAAATTAGAGTCATATCAGTGGACTTAGATGGAATTCTATGAAGAACTACTCAGTAGGAAGACACTTATAGAGGAAGTATATAGCCTATTTTGGGAAAACAAGTAATCACTTACAAACATGCAAACACACACACACACACACACACACACACACACACACTCACACTCTCACATGCACCATCTATATCCACCCATAGAGAATCATAGTATTATAATTGTATAAGAATATATGTGCTTGAAAATATGAAAGAATTAGCACTGCATAATTCATATTATTTCCCTGTGGGGAGCTGGGCTGATGGGAGGCGAGAGAGCAGAGGGTGAAGTGAGTTTACAAGCTGAGTAGAGAAGGAATAACAAAAACATAGTGCTACCAAAAAGGAAACATTTTTGTATTTTTTTCTACATGTGGGTACAGGTACAAATACACTTATATTAAAATATTAATCTCCCATATAATACTTTTTATGATTAAAAATCTTGAAGAAATGAAGCTTCATGAGAGATACAGCCACTCTTAAGATTGTCATAATAGTTTTCTCAGTCAAAAACAAAAATGAAAACCTGAAAGTCAGTGGCTTGGGTCATTCAAGTTTTGATGTGCAAAAATTTCCCTGGGCAATTTGCTAGGGTAGTAAGTGGTTCCTTTCACTGTTGTTTATGTCTTCTAGAAAACCAAGGTAGGAAAGAAGGTGATAGTTCTTAATTAGCTCAGCATTGTTTCCTAAACACGTAGAGGTACCATCTGTAATAAAGGCTGAAACTGAGCATCACTGGTTATTGCTTTAGCAGTAGTCAAGCCGAGTTATCAAGTGATTACACTCCTTCCTGCGTTCTGGGAGTGGTGTTAGGAACATCTAAGGATAGCTAGGCAGGGCCAATTCTATATCCTGGTGACAGGATACAGCTCTCAACACACAATACTCTAAATTGGTTTCCCAATCTGTATTTCTAAGATAGGAATCCAACCTGCAAAAGTGAGGATGGGGCTATTTAATGCCATGTAATCCCTATTCCTAATTTATTTATTTCTTTATTTTCTTTGTTTTGGGACAGGATCTTGCTTTGCCCCCCGAGCTAGAGTGCAGTGGCATGATCTCGGCTCACTGCAACCTCCACCTCCCAGGTTCAAGCGATTCTCCTGCCTCAGCCTCCTGAGTAGCTGGGGCTACGGGCATGTGCCACCGTACCCAGTGAATTTTTGTATTTTTAGTAGAGACAGGGTTTCACCATGTTCACCAGGATGGTCTTGATGTCTTGACCTTGTGATCTGCCTGCCTCAGCCTCCCAAAGTGCTGGGATTACAGGCGTGAGCCACCACGCCTGGCCCTTATTCCTAGTTTCTTAACTTTGGTTCATCTCTCAATTGGTCAGTCACAGATGTGATATTTTTTTCAAGAATTATGGTACAAAGATGACCAGTTTTGAGACTATTTGAAAATATGCATATGAAGCCTTTATCTAGTAGGGGAAAGCTGATTTATTAGTGACAAAAATAGATGAGTCATTGTAAATTTTCCACAGATCTAGGTAAATGCTTCTCTATTACCTTTAGCATTTCAGACCATTTTATGTTGTTACAGGTAATTTTTTCCTTTTTTTAAAATAAATTCCTGTATGTTTACATGATATTTACTTTAATAATTTAATAATCTTCTCAGCCTGATTATCTTTTCACTGAGTTTGCTTGAAAAGCTGTGGGCCCATCTGATACACATATCCAGATTGTTTCTAAATTCAGTAAAGTTTTCTTTAATTTTGTCTTCAACTATTGTTTCTGCTCTAGTTGTCCTGTCTTCTTCTTCCAGAAACTGTATAAATTCTAAGAGTCTATCTTCATTTTTTTATCAGTGTCTATATATTCTTACAAACCAATACCATGTTCCTACCATCTTTGATAGTTCTTCAGTGTATGAAGTTGGTTTATGATATCACTAGTAGAGTTTTCTGTCTTGCCTTTTTTCAGTATAGTTTCTATTCTTTATGGTGATCAAGTTTTGCTTTAATTCTGCAATTGCATTTTAGTTTATTTTGTGTAACTGATATGATACATCACAGTTAGATATTATACAAAGCTCATAGTATCCAACTCACACTGAGCTTTGCACAGTATCTAACTCTGATGTATCACTGGTAATTCCTTTACCTTATAAATCAGCATGATTTTTCTCAAACAGCCCTCATTTCCACAGACACCAAAACATGTAATGCTATTATTTACTGGAATGCTCCTTAAGATATGCATTAGTTTCCTATTGCTGCTGTAACAAATTCGGTGGCTTAAAACAACACATACTTATTATCTTGCAGTTCTGGAGGTCAGAAGTCTGAAACACGTTGGCAGAGCTGTGCTCCTTTGGAAGCTCCAAGGAAGACTCTATTTCCTTGCTTTATTCAGCTTCTACAAGTCAAGTGCATTTTTTTGGTTCATGGACCCACATCACTGTCACTCCCATCTGTGCTTAGTCACATCTCTTTTTTGTTTATTTTATTTTTTTTTGAGATGGAGTCTCGTTTTGTTGCCCAGGATGGAGTGCAGTGGCATGATTTTGGCTCACTGCAACCTCCACCTCCTGGGTTCAAGAGATTCTCCTGCCTCAGCCTCCTGAGTAGCTGGGACTACAGACGCCTGACACCACACCGGCTAAATTTTTATATTTAGTAGAGACGGGGTTTCACCATGTTGGCCAGGCTGGTCTCAAACTCCTGACCTCAGGTGATCTGCCAGCCTCAGCCTCCCAAAGTTCTGGGATTACAGGCGGGAGCCACCACCCCCAGCCCACATCTCTTTCATTACCTCTGATTTTCTTGGTTCCATTTTAGAAGGACCCTTGCAAATACACTGGATAATCCAGTACAATCCCCCGATCTCAATAACCTTAACTTAATCACATGTGCAAGGTTACTTTTTGCCATGCAAGGTAACATACTTTTAGGTACCCAGGAGTAGGACTTGTACACCTTTTCTTGGTGGGAGGGGGCATGATTCAACCCATCACAGATAAACTTACATACTATTATCTTTATCTTAGTCACAGGCAGGTACATAAATATCTGCTAGGCTTTTTATTCTAATCTCCCTTTCCAGGTTGCTTAGAATGTTTGAGGATGGTTCCTAGAAAGGGAGGCAGAAGAAACACTGTTGTTGGGGTTGTAATACCGATTTTTCCAGCCCAAGCCAGAAAGCTATTTCAACAAGACGTCACTTCCTAGCTATTTGTCTATTTTTCCTTGCAATTGTTTCTCTCTGCCACCTAAAAATGATAATTTAAAAAAGTGTACTTGATATGGTTTAAATATGTGTCCCCACCAAATCTTGTGTTGAATTGTAATCCCTAATATTGGAGGTGTAGCCTGGTGGGAGGTGTTTGAGTCATGGCTTGCTGCTGTCCTTGAGACAGTGAATTCTCATGAGATCTGGTTAAGTATGTGGAACCTCCCCCACTGTTCTCTCTCTCTTGCTCCCTCTCTGCCACATAAGATGCTTGCTCTCCCTTCACCTTCCGCCATGATTGGAAGCTTCTTGAAGCCTTCCCAGAAGCCAAGCAAATGCCAGCACCATGCTTCTTGTAAAGCCTGCAGAACTATGAGCGAGTTAAACCTATGTTCTTGTAAATTACCCAGTCTCAGGTATTTCTTTATAGCGGTGCAAGGACAGCCTGACACAGTAATTAATTTTAAGAAACTGAATGACTGATTTGCATTATGTAGTGAGCTGCATCCCCTGCTCACAGTGTGCTTTCCATTGGGTCCCAAAGGAAAGGAAGCCCCTGGACACGGGGAAGGAACACACTCCCGTAGTGCTGTTACTATCACCTGCTACATGTGCAATCCTTTCTCCTGTTATCAGTCCCTCACTTTGGCTTTTCTCACAATGTATCATTTAGTGGTGTAATTCTGTCCTATTACCCAGTCTATTCTCTTGCATTTTGCTTCAATTTCATAAACACCAAGTCTTCTTGTATTTTACTGATCGAGCCAAACTGTTCTGACTTTTTCTCTGGTTCTGACAACAGAGCACATGCCATTTATCACATTTGGCATATAATTTTGTTTGTCCTTCAAGTTATAGTTGCTGTTGTTCCCTCTGTACTCATGCTTAACCAAAGTGCCCTCTATCCAGAACTAGAATTGAGCAGAGCACTGTGGAGCACCACTCACTCTCCACTTGGGTGCTGACTAAAAATCTCTTCTCAGAGCCTCAGCTGCTATCAGTTTCATGTCAGTTGCCCTAGCCCAATTCTAAATATTAAATGCCAATGATTCTGCTAGACAAAAATTAGATGTTATTCTATGCCTACTCCCTGGTATGTGATAAATTAAATTTATACATAAAAACCACCCCATAGAGTTTACCTGTCCTGAAGGGCTCTTCTTGGAGGCACCACATCTCCTGCAGTGACATTTGCTAAGGCGATTCCCCACCTAATGCCACACAGCTCTCCTATTACATGTACTCAACAACACTTGTGTCTGCTTACCTTTTTTGGAAATATAAAATTCCTAGCAATGTTAAAAAGTTAACTATTAATCAAGAGAAAATAGAAGGGAGAAACTAAGTTCTGAGAGCCTCAAAAAACCTGCAGGTGCATATTATGATGTTAAAGAGCCTAAAGGGTGATTCTTATGGGAGACAGTGGGAGTGGAGAGTTGAGAGGGGGCAGAAAGAGCAAAGAAAGCATTTATTTATTTATTTATTTATGTTTTTGAGATGGAGTCTCACTCTGTGGCCAAACTGGAGTGCAGTGGCACGATGTGGGCTCACTGCAACCTCCACCTCCTGGGTTCAGGTGATTCTCCCGCCTCAGCTTCCCGAGTACCTGGGACTACAGGTGCGTGCCACCACACCCAGCTAATTTTTGTATTTTTAGTAGAGATAAGGTTTCACCATGCTGGCCACTATGATCTCAATCTCTTGACCTCATGATCTGCCCACCTTGGCCTCTCAAAGTGGTAGGATTATAGAGTAAGACACTGCGCCTGCCGAGAAAGCATCTTTTAATTTAAATTCTGATAGCACAGCATAGATGATGGATTGATTTATCTCTTCTGGCTGCTTTCATCGATACTTCCATTAGTGGAAATCGTTCCTAATTTGGCTAAAATTTGTTTATGCTAGAGTTCATTTTTTACTTATCCGTGACTTCATAGGGGAAAGAGTATTATTTAGATGGCATTTTAAACTAAAGTCTTTACACTTGATTTCTCTTCAAGGAAATGAGATGCAAGACAGGAGAGGAAAGGAACATGGAAGAAGCAGAAGGAGAAACACTACCTTAGAGTGAGATAGCAGGCAGCTCACATTCACCAGAGAATGGGTCATGGGTGCTGAGTGTTATCATGTAAACTAGCTCAACACACCTCAATAGTTGGCTTCAGCGTCTGTATACTTCCAAATTTATTTGTATTCTGGTAACAGACTTGATTTAGCTAAAGTCTTTGGGTTTGCTTAGTTACATTTATTTATTTATTTTTCAAGACGCAGTCTCGCTCTGTCACCCAGGCTGGAGTGCAGTGGCATGATCTCAGCTCACTGAAGCCTCTGCCTCTCAAGTTCAAGCAGTTCTCCTGCCTCAGCCTTCTGAGTAGTTGAGACTACAGGCAAACACTGCCATGCCTGGCCAATTTTTTTTTATTTTAGTAGAGACGAGGTTTCAGTGTTGCCCAGGCTGGTTCCGAACTACTGAGCTCAGTCAATCCACCCGCCTCGGCCTCCCAAAGTGCTGGGGTTACAGGCATGAGACACCGTGCCCTGTGAGTTTGCTTAGTTCTTTCTGGCCCACCTTCCTTTTCAGGTGGGCCAGAACTCTTCTGTCTACAACTAAAGTCACCCATTCTCAGTAATTCTATCCTCTGCTTTAACTGGAATATTCCCTCAGCCTCTTTGTCAAGTCCACTGTTCTCCCCAACCCTACCCGGCAATGACATATTCTAAGCACCCCCTGTTTCTGAGTCATTTACAGTTTGGCTCATCTCCGGGCATTAAATGTCCTCTTGGTTGCCCCTGAAGCTCTGCAGCCCTCAGGAAATCATCCTGCTCTTGTCATTAGTGCTATTAAAAGTTGTTTTTTGCTCTCCATTCTTATTCCTACTTTGTTTATTTTTATTTTCAAAATTTTATTATTATTATTATTTTGAGACAGGGTCTCACTCTATTGTCCAAGATGGAGTGCAGTGGTGCAATCACAGCTCACTACAGCCTGAACTCCTGGGCCTAAGTGATCCTTCAGCCTCAGTCTCCTGAGTAACTGGGACCATAGGCACATGCCACCATGCCCAGCTAATTTTTGTTTTGTTTGTCTAGAAAGAAGGTCTTGCTGTGTTGCCCAGGCTGGTCTCAAACTGAACTCCTGGCTTCAAATGATCCTCCTGCCTCAGCCTCCCAAAGCACTGGGATTATAGGAGTGAATCACTGTTTCCAGCCTTCCTGCCCTGTTGAAACAGGCAGGTTCTAGTCCAACACTTGTTACAGGACCCACACATCAGACACCTTTTCCAAAATGGCTCTTCCAAAAATCAGCTCATTTACATTGTTTTGGGTTGCCTCATTCTGTTTTCCTCCAATAAATATATCATGTTTATGGGGGAATTATTTATTTATTTGCTACAGTCTTCTTAGATTTTGCTTAAATTATTGAGTAAAATGAAGCCAGGCCTACCTACCTGGGAAGAAAAGGGATTTACGCTCCCTCCCTGACTTGTTAGATGTGGAGACCCTGGCCCCTTCCCAGCCCCTGTTAGATTAGTCTCATGTGTCTTGTTTTGGCTTCTCACAGGCCCCTTCCTCAGCTTCTGTTTTTCTTGGACTTTTTCTCCCCCTTGGAACAGAATACAATCACCACAGCTCTCCATGGGCTTGTAGTTTCCAATAATAAGTTCACAGATTCTCTAATTTTATTTAATGATTTCATAAAGAAGCAATGGGGATTATAGTTCTTTGCAAAAGATGTTTTGCATACCCAAGGTATGTTTGCAAAGTGTGTCTGTTTGCAAATAAACAGATGCAGAGCATATTCATCATAGCTACCACTAGTTTCCACCTCTTTCTTAGGTGGTAAAGAGCCCTTCTGGTTCACACTGCACTCTAAGTCTCAGTTTCTGAAAGTCAAGTCTCCTTAATTTTGGCCTGGAGAATAAAGTCTGCCTAAACTTGCATGCTAGATGCTGAATTAAGCTACTTGGACAAAAGCCTAAAGCAGGATTCTATGCTTGGCAAGATTTACACGTACTGCCATCCAGAAACTGCTTCCTAGTTTTCCATTCAGGTATGGGTTCCCAGATCATGGACTCTTAATTTAACTGTACGGAAGGAACTTCCTAAAAGCTTTCAAAGATTCTTTTCCTGAGCTCCAGATAAATGTGAAATAACATTACCGTACTTTTTGCATGCTCTCAGACTTTCTAGAAAATCGGAGATGGACATTTAGCAAACCACTCTCAAGGAATGTGGGCTTCCCCACCAACCCAGAATGATTGTTGTACCAATTGGAGAAATATCTCCAGTTGGTACAACAAGATGAAACAAGCACATTCAGAAGATTATGCCACCAGGGCTGATCTTATCCAAAAATTAGAAAATTACCCTTTTCCGGGCCTCTACAATCATCTAAATTGGCCTCTAATCATTAGAAAAAGATATTTGGAAATCAACATGGGGTTAGTTATTATTCATTCATTTAAGATATACTTACTAAGTTTCTAGCCATAGCAAGCATTTCTAGGTACTAGGCACATACTGATGACAAAACAGGCCAGTGAGGTGCTATCAGGCTTATAGGTTTAGGAAAGTGACATACAAAGAAGGCTTAAAAATGTAATCCCAGCACTTTGGGAGGCAGAGGCAGGCAGATCACTTGGGGCAGGAGTTTGAGACCAGCCTGGTCAGCATGGTGGAACCACGTATTTACTAAAAATTCAAAAACGAGTTGGTGTGAGGTTGCATGCCTGTAATCCCAGCTATTGAGGAGGCCGAGAAATGTGAATCACTTGAACCTGGGAGGTGGGAGCTGCAGTGAACTGAAATCAGGCCACTGCACTCCAGCCTGGGTGACAGAGAGAGACCATGTCTCAAAAAAAAAATGTATAGTTGAATATAGTAAGTACTAGACAGCATAATACGTAACAGCCAAAAACTGGAAGCAATTTAAATGATTGCCAACCAGTGAATAGAAAAGCAAATGTGATATATCCATACAATGAAATTTATATGACAATGAAAAAGGAATGAAGTACTAATATGTGTTATCACTTATAAAATGGACATGTGAAAAGTGAAAAACATGGTGTTAAATGAAAGAAGCTAGTCACAAAATATACCACGTATATATGATTCCACTTATATAAAATGTCCAAAAAGGCAAGTCTAAAGACAAGAAGTATATTAGTGATTGTTTGGGTCTAGCAGGGAATGAAGAGTGACCCCAAATGGCCATGAGGGAAATGTTCTAAAATTCAGTTGTAGTGATGGATGCATAGCTCAGTAAATTTATTAAAATATAAAACATCAAATGTTTGCTTAAAACAGATGAATTTTATGGTAAATAAGTAATACCTCAATAAAGCGTTTAAAATATTTAAAAATCAATTAAGCCAATAAACCTGAGAAATTATTACTTGAAAAATAATTATTATTGCTCTAAAGGAATAAAAGACCTGGGAATTACGAACGATTAGTACACATAGGTGTGTGTCTCCTTGGGTAAGATGGTCAGTAAAGGTTTTGCAGCGGCAATACCATTTAATGGGGGATCTGAATGGAGAGAATGAGCCAACCACAAGGACTGATGTGGGAAGAGGCTACTAGAGAGAAAGATTAGCTTACACAAAGGTCCTGAGGTAGGAAATACTTTGGTCTTTTGGAGGAACTTATAACAGAAACCTGTGTGAAGGACAATGATGTTATGTAGGGCCATCTGCGCACTGTTAAGGAGCTTAGATTCTATCCTCAGTGCTGTGGATCCACTGCTGTGGAGCTTGGAACAGCAGAGCTATATGCTTTACTTCCTTATATTAATCTGGGACTGAACAGGAAAGAGAAAAAGTGGGAAAATCAGAGCAGATGCCATTTCATGGCCCAGGAGATAGGATATCTGAAGTGAAGATGGGTAGAAATAGACAGAGTGCTTTTTATGTTTGAGATGGACCTCATCAGGACTGCTTTGAGATGTGGGTTCTAAGGAGCGAGGTAGAGGTCAGAATTGGAGATGATTCCCATAATCTAGATAAATGAAGTTAGTGCATTTACTAATATGAGGAATGATGAGGTAGAAACAGGTTTGGGAGGTGGGAGAATCAAGAGTCTCATTTTAGATACATTATGTTTAAATGCCTATGAAACCAACAGGGGAGTGATGGAGCAGACCACTGAAATACAGGATTGCAAAGGAGACTGAGGAGTAGTAACCAGAGGGGCCAAAGATAATTCAGGATAGTGTGATAACACAGGCTTCTAGAAAGAGAGACTTGTGGAAAGTGGAGGATGCTCAGTGCTGCTGCTCTGTTGGGTAAGATGAAGATTGGCAGATGGAGGTCAGTGCTCCTGAAAAATGCAGTTTCTACAGGATGACGGTGAAAGCCACACTGGAAGAGGTCAAGGCATGACAGAAGTGAAGATACGAGGGATGCATATGGAGGTAACTGAAAATGCTGTCTGTGAAGAAAAGCTGAGGGGCGAGGCAGTTTTAGGGACATGAGTTTGTAGGGAATGTTAGTATATCTGCTGGAATTAGATTTGGCTGCAAGTGATAGAAAATATAACAACAGCTTACACTTGGTAGATGTCTGTTTTTCTCTCCCATTGATATTTTTGGGAGTTAAGAAGTCTAGAGCTGCTATGGTGACTCCCCAAACAATGGAGGCCAAGATCTTTCTCTCTCATAGCTCTGCCAATATCAGTATAAGAGGAAGTGATGAAGGGCTCAGATCCCTGGACTGAGGATGCTTCCAAGAAGCTTAAAATATCGCATCTGTTTACTAATTCAGAGGGCCACACCTAGCTGCATGGGAAGCTCAGAAACATGACTCATTCATAGACCCAGAGAGAAGCATAGATTTGTGTACCAAGAGAGAAGAAAACTATGGATATTGAAGGTCACCTATCATCTTTTGCCAAATTAGAGGTCAACTATCATCTTTTCTGCATGATTTTTGTTTGTTTTGTGTAGGTGTTTATACTGTGTACTGTGTACACCAATGCAGTAAAGAAGGTACATTGGATGCAGGAGAGTAGTGACTCAGAAGGATGAGAGAATAAGATCTTAAAAAACAAAACAAAGAAAACCCCTGACCTTTGAAAGCAGAAGGCACCTTTCATCAGTTGTAATCTTGAAGGAAAAAAGACAGTGTGGATATAGCTAAGTTTTGATATTTAAAAAATTAAATAATAGATGAGGAATTTCTCAACTGATGGCATTTACTTTCCAAGTAAAAGTTGAGGCAAGGTCAGTTTTTAGTGTAAACCACACATTTGAGGAGGGAGAAGACACTGTCTTAGAGACTCAACTCAATAGGAAAACTTTTTAGAGCTTCAGGACAGTGGTGAGAGCCCACTTGAGGCTTAAGATTTTATTATGTTTGTTTGTTTGGAGACAGAGTCTCACTCTTGTCACCCAGGCTGGAGTGCAGGGGCACGATGTCGGCTCACTGCAACCTCCGCCTCCCAGGCTCAAATGATTATCCTGCCTCAGCCTCCCAAATAGCTGGGATTACAGGCACACACCACCATGCCTGGCCAAGATTTTATCCCTTCTAGTGAAAGCAAGATTAGCCAAGATCAGCCACAGTTAGCCAAGCGAAGCTTCCAGCACAGGTGTGGAGGAGAAACATGGTGGTGCTAATCCAAGGTGGGGGTTTGGCAAAACAAGTACTAAGAAAGACTAGAAAGTGCCAGGTTATTACAAAAACTTGCAAGGAAATAATTCTAATCATCATCATCATTATCATCATCAACCAGTTCCAATAACAGCTGTTTATTTATTGAATACTTCATTTGCATAGGGCATTTTTTACTTATAAGAGTTGCCATTTTTATAGCTTCACTTTATCTATCTATTTATTTATTTATTTGACAGGGAGTCTCGCTCTATTGCCCAGGCTGGAGTGCAGTGGCTTGATCTTGGCTCACTGCAACCTCTGCCTCCCAGGTTCAAGGGATCCTCCTGCCTCAGCCCCCAGTAGCTGGGATTACAGGTGTGTGCCACCATGCCCAGCTAATTTTTGTATTTTTTTTTAGTTGAGATGGGGTTTCACCATGTTGGCCAGGCTGGTCCTGAACTCCGGACCTAAGGTGATCCACCCACCTTGGCCCCCCAAGATGCTGGGATTACATGCATGAGCCACTGCACCCGGCCATCTTTATTATTTCACTTTCACAGTTAATGAAATATGTTACTATATATGTAAAATTGCTCCTAATTTAAGCCCATTTCCCCAAATGTTATTACTCCTACCCCTGAAGAAAAATAATCTTGCCATTTCCTCTTCATCATTTCATACTCTGGTCATCTTTTACCTTCTTCCTCTGTAGAACAACTTACTGAACATAGCTCTGATTCTATTGTTCTTATCATTCATATTCCTCTTCTCTGAACTCTCTGCAAGTTCTCCATCGCTCTTTGTAGTGTGGGACCAAACCTGAATGCAGACATCCAGCTGAATGAATGAGGGAAATTCATCCCTTATTTCATTTAGTCTCCAAAGGATAATGGTAGAGGCTTCATTCATACAATGTGTCATGAAAGGAAAGGTGGGGAAGATGAAGGGTAGCTCCACAATCTCAAATGTTCCCATTATGATGTCGGTCGGGTGGCCCTTAAGCCCCTTGGGGGCTCATTTGTATTTCTAGTGGTATTTCATTCTCTTGAAGGGATTTTGCTAGGGAGACTAGATTCCCAGGCCAACATACCTAGATGAAAACAAATGCAGTTATTGATACCAAAATCCGTTCAGTGCTGTGTTGCTGAATTTCATATTTACATTAAGAGCCAATTATTAAGTAAACATGTGGGTGAACCTAACAATTCCTTTCAGTGTTGCTCTGTGGGAGAAGTGCCCAAGTTTCAAAATGTGATTTATACTCATGTTGTGTTAGGGAGGCAGTAGATGGACTGAACTGGAGCACTTCTGGCCTTTAATTGCCTTATTTCAAGAGTGTCTTCCCATGATGTCTTGAAATGTCTCTTTTTCTTTTATTTTAAAATTTCTACTTTTGTTTTATTGTGGTAAGAACTCTACTCTTTAACAGATATTTTTTTTTCAGGCGTCTTGCTCTGTCACCCAGGCTGGAGTGCAGTGGTGTAATGTTGGCTCACTGCAACCTCTGCCTCCTGGATTCAAGCGATTCTCCTGCCTCAGCCTCCTGAGTAGCTGGGACTACAGATGTGTGCCACCACATCTGGCTCATTTTTTGTATTTTTAGTAGAGACGGGGTTTCAACATGTTAGCCAGGATGGTCTTGATCTCCTGACCTCGTGATCCTCCAGCCTCCGCCTCCCGAAGTTATTGGATTCCAGGCATGAGCTACCATGCCCAGCCTTAGCAGATTTTTAAGTGTACAATACAATGTTTTCACTATCGGCAAAATGCTACACAGTAAATCCCTAGAAATTATTCATTTTCCATAACTGAAACCTTATACCTATTGATTACCAACTCTCCATCTCTCCCTCTCCACAGTCCCTGCAGCCACCATTCCACTCTTGGCCTCTATGAGTTTGACTATTTTAAACATCTCTAATGAGTGGAAACATGCAATATTTGTCCCTTGCAACTAGTTTATTTCACCTAATATAATGTCCTCAAGTATCATTCATGTTGAGTAGAAAATACAAACTCGGTTTCTTCTACTGTTGTCTCATGACATGCTTCTGATACCACACGTAGGGGTGGTTTCCCCCACACATCAAGCAAGCAATTAACTCTACAGCAGACATAAACTGGGCACCCTGCAATGTAACTCTGATATGATCTACCTGGAGATTGCCTCATATCCCACAGGTTGAGGGCTCCATCACATGATACTGCCCTTAACTTCAAATGCTAATCACAAGCCTCAGGTTGTTTTACCTGTGCTTCTGATTGGCCAGCTATAAATAGGGATTTATAGCCAGTGACCCCCTAATTGGGTCTGACTAATTTACAAGAGTGGCTCCCAGAACACAGGAAAACACTTACTTACATTTACTGGTTTATTATTAAATGTTATTACAAAGGTTGCATATGAAAAAAAAAGGCATAGGGTAAGATATGGGGGAAGGTGGTGCAGAGCTTCCATTCTCTTTCTAGGCACATCACCCCTCTAAGAGCTTCCAGCTTGTCCAGCTTTCCCGAGGCTCTTCACACCCAGTCCTTTATGGAAGCTTCATTACCTGCATGACTGGTTATATCACTGATCATTGGTGACCAACTTCACCTTCAGCCCCTTTCTTCTCCTTGAGGATGGGGTTAAAAGTCCCAGCCTTCTAATCCTCTCTTGATCTTTGCAGTGACAAGTCCCATCCTGAAGCTGTTAGGGGCCGCCAGCCATTAGTCAAGCCTCAAACATACAAAAACACACTTTTCTCTTTGGAGATTCCAAGAATTTTAGGAGTTATATGCCAGGAAGTGAGGACCTAGACCAAATACATTTTTCACAATATCACATATTGTCACGTATTGCAGGATTTCTTTCTTTTCTTTACGCTGGAAATATATTAGCTTACTTTTCTTTAGGCTGGAAATAAATTTAGAAAAATATATACCCATATTTAGAAATACATATGGGTATATATGTTTCTATATACCCATAGTAGGTATGTACTACATTTTATTTATATATTTATCTTCTGATGGACGTTTCACATGCTTTCACTTCTCAGCTATTGTAAATAATGTTCCAATATTAATACCCCTTTGTGGTCTTGATTTCAGTTCTTTTGAATAAATAGCCAAAGTGAGATAGCTGAATCATGTGGTAGTTCTATTTTTATATTTTCTGGAAACCTTCATACTGTTTTCCATAGTGGCTATACCATGCAGCATTCTTACCAACAGGGTTCAAGGGTTCCAGTTTCTCTACCTCTCTCAACACTTGTCATTTGGTTTATTTTTTTGAAAATGGCTATCCTAACAGGTATGAGGTAATATCTCATTGTGGTTTTGATTTGCATTTTGTTTATGATAAGTGATACTAAGCATCTTGTTTTTCATATACCTGTTGGCCATTTGCATGTCTTCTTGGGAGAATTGTCTATGCAAGTGCATAGCTCATTTAAACAACTGGTTGTTATTATTTTGCTATTAAGTTGTGTAAGTTCTTTATATCCTCTGGATATTAATCCCCTACTGGATGAATAGTTTACAAATATTTTCTCCCATTCTGTAGGTTGCCTTTTCCCTCTGATGACTGTTTCCTTTGCTGTGCAAAAGCTTTTGTTCCCATTTGTCTACATTTGCTTTGGTTGCTTGTGCTTTTGGTGTCATATCTATGAAATCATTTCCAAGATCAATGTCATGATATTTTCCCCTACATTTTCTTATAGGAGTTTTACAGGTTTAGGTTTTTAGCCGATTTTGAGTTAATGTTTGTGTATGATATAAGATATAGGTACACTATCATTCTTTTGCATGTGAATGTCCAATTGTCCCAACACTATTTGTTGAAAAGACAATGGTTTTCCTATTGTGTATTATTGACATCCTTGCCAAGTTGACCACAAATACATGGATTTGTTTCTGTGCTCTCTGTTCTATTCTGTTGCTCTATATTTCTGTCTGGACTTCTTCACTTTTTAATTCCTGTTACACTACTCTGTCATCAATTTCTTGGGAACCATAAGAACTGCTAAAACCCTTTCTTGTTTTGTTTGGTGATTAAATTTGTTATTGAGAAAAAATTATATTTCAAACTATTTCTGTAAGAATTGTATCTCAAAACACAAATGTTATTTTGTATTTTATTTATAATTCCCAGAGCTTAATTTATGGTCATCTGCAATAGGTAGAAAACAAAGTTTTGAGTTGAGTCTCACCTTGCTTATCACTAAATAGTGCAAAATAGATGGTAAGATGGGTTCCCTGTGAGATATGACTTCACAAACCCCTCCAGGCAGGGAATTCAGCCATCGGGACTTGGTAGTCACCTAAGTCATATTTATGCATCCATTAAAAGGCAAGATTGGGCCAGGCACGGTTGCTCAAGCCTGTAATCTCAGCACTTTGGGAGGCCAAGGTGGGCGGATCACCTGAGGTCAGGAGTTTGAGACCAGCCTAACTAACATGGAGAAAACCTGACTCTACTAAAAATACAAAATTAGCCAGGCATGGTGGTGCATGCCTGTAATCCCAGCTACTTGGGAGGCTGAGGCAGGAGAATTGCTTGAATCTGGGAGGCTGAGGTTGCAGTGAGCCAAGATAGTGCCATTGCACTTCAGTCTGGGCAACAAGAGTGAAACTCTGAAAGAAAAATATAAGCAAGATTGTGCTTTCCCTAATTTCATCAAAAAAATAATTAAGTGTATGTAGCCTAGTTTGATAGCTCATGCCTGTAATCCCAGCACTTTGGTAGGCTGAGGTGGCTGCATCACCTCAGGTCAGGCGTTAGAGACCAGCCTGGCCAACATGGCGAAACCCCGTCTCTACTAAAAACACAAAAATTAACCGGGCACAGTAGTCCCAGATACTCAGGAGGCTGAGGCAGGAGAATCACTTGAACTCGGAAGGTGGAGGCTGCAGTGAGCAGAGATTGCACCACTGCACTCCAGCCTGGGCAATAGAGCAAGACTTTGTCTCAAAAAAAAAAGTATACCTATAAAATATGTGTTATATGCGTATATATGTGCATATTCAGATATACCATATATAATTTATATATATATTTATGTATGTGTAATTACATACATAGCTTGTGTATTTATAAATGTATGTAAATGCAGAGAGCCTCCTGATTTACCTTTTGAATAAAATCTAGAGTCCCTACTATCTTACTTTTTGTATGAGTTATCTGCAAAGCAAATGAGAAGTAACAATAATAACAATTTATTTAAAGAGAAAGAAAATCCCCTCTGCTATTTATTATAAAATACTTCATTAATTTGTCTCCAGAGTTATAGTCTCAAACTCACTAACGTCTTCTCTGGGCTACTTTTCAGTAGATGATTTCTTGTACAATTGCAAGATGTCACTGAGACCCAGGCAATGTCCCAGATGATCAGGGCATTTGTGGTACCTGGTATTTGGCTTCTAGACCATGCTCCACAGACTAGATGAAGTGTGTGAAGGAAAGGATGTCTCTATTTGCCTTTGTCCTAAAGAAAGTGAGTAATTGTCTCTTTCCTTGCCTATTTCCTCCATGGAGAATTTACTGGCCCCAATTTTTAAAAAAGCTTCTACCACACTCTCATTTCTGTAAGTGCAATTAGTTGCAGGTACAAAATTTGGAGCAAAGAGGCCTCTTGTGGCCTGTTGTGCCTGCAGTTATCCAACTGTGGCTGCAGTTTTTCAGTGCACAACTGATTGCACCCACAAAAAGAAAGGCTACACTTTGAAAATGGGTCCCTTTAAGACAGTTGGGGGACTGCATGCCTCCGGTTGGCAAATTGCAATCTTTTAGAGAGGCAAAGCTATCACTCTGGCTCGCACTGCCAGTCTGAAATCCAGGTTAGGTATCTCGCGTGAGGAAGAGGCCTGGCTGGAAAGTAGGTGCACGGGCCTCTCTCCTCTTCACCTACCACTTGCCTGCATTTCACCTTGAGCTACTCATGGACTATGCATTAGTGTTCAGCATTCCTGACTCCATCTCCTGCTTAGTTCACCAGTCACTCTCCAGAAGGGTTTGCAGAGAGAAGCTCAGTCAGTCACACTGTCAATATAACACATTTAACCAACTCTAAATTTGCTTTAAAGAGACAGCTACCAAGATTGACTTTTGCAAAGTGACTCACTCCACCACGCGGCAAAGGCGTCCGTTTGCTCTTGACTGTTATTAAGTGTGTCACTGAGTACATAAGAAAGGGTTTTGAAGGAATTCCAGTGTGAATCCACTAATTCAATAATCCAATACCATAAATTCATGTAATGGATATTAATACTATGTTCCAAACAGGCTCACAACTTTTATATCTCTCTTTCTCAAACAGACAGAGCATGTGTTGTGAGAGACTCCTGATGAAATAATAAAACCCAATTTTCATTTAGAAAAAAGAATCATTATAGGAGGATGGTAATTTACTTTATATGACCTTCAATTGATTATTCTGTGGCTGCTACACAAATATCACAGGAGCTATTGATCGTAAAACCTACCAAATAGATCTCTAATAGCTTTTACTGGGCAAAAATAATTATGCTTGCACTGTGGTCAAACACACATAAACCAATGTGGAGGTATTAATGTATGGTATTATTACCCATCTGTCTGCTAGGTATGGAGAAGACCCTTCACGGGAACACTCTGTCTAAGCCCCATGAAAGCTCAATATCCAAGCCAACAATTATAGCCAGTTACACTGAAAAATTGATTACTGTAACTAAAAGCTAGAGCTAGACAGCAGAGGCTGCAGCTTGCTTTAAACAAAAAGTAAAATAATAACAAGAGAAATCCTAATTGAGGGGGAGTCCTGCTGCAGTGACTGCCAGGACTCAGAAATTGCATTTCCCCGTGGTGTCGGCAGCAGAGTAACTTTTCAGAGTCAAGAGCTTTCTATCCAGCCTAGATCATGATCAATGATCAACACCCGTAAAAGGTCAGGGTGTCTAATCAAAGAACAGATCATCTATCTCTCAAGGTAATGCGTACAACATAATCCAGAAATGTGGCGCTGCTGGCCATGGAGAGTGAGAAAATCCAAGAGAAAGAGAAACTTCAGTTTCACTTTGAATGAACAGGAAGAATGCCCTGCTCATACAAAATGTGCAGCCAGCCTTCTGTGGGGTGAGCTTCAGTGGCTCAAGTGGTCCTGAAGGGGATGAACAAAGACCACACTCTGAAGGGGAAACTTCTCCACCATGCTGGGCTCCCAGGTTCTGATAAAAACATTTCAGACTTCAAAATTTCACAGCACATCTATCACTTGCTTTCTAATCCCCAAAAGTCAGTATTTTAAAGAATATCATATAAATATAAATGCATCAGTAGCAAATAACAAAAATCCCAAACTGCTATTAAGGCGTTCAAATGAGAAGTGATATCTTTTAACAACCAGAATGAATAGACTAAAATGCTAATAGGAGTGAGTGATGGATAAGAAAAAAAAGAGAGATCTTGTTTACCCAATGTGGGTTCTGTGTATATGCTTGAGTGGAGAGGGGAAGCAACTGTGGGCTGGGAGGATAACTGTGTCCCGTGAAACAGAACAGAATACTATCCCTTGAATCCCATTCATATATCTCGTGAAATAGAATCAAAGAATATCTCATGTATCCCATGAAACAGAACAGAATTGAAATGCGTAGCTGGATGGCTGTGCATGCCACTGACTGGAAAGTTTTCCCAAAATTTCCCTAACCCCAAGTACTTATGCCTGCATCACACCCCAGACCAATCAAGCCAGAGTATTAATTTTGGCATTTGTATTTTTAAAAACCTATATGAATTTCACATGTAGACAGGTTTGAGAACCACTAACTTTCATGGGAGAGATCCTTTTTAGGGATAGGAGATCCTTAGAGATGAGGAACCTCCAGGTTTCTAAGTCCAGCTCTCCTTCTTCGGCAGCAATACAGCTCACTTGTTGATTTCTCTTCCTCGTTGGCATTATCAGTTCTAGTTGTTTAAGGCAGGGAAACTGGAGTCATTGTCTCTCTCTTTTTCATGATTTATGATTCAAAAGCAAGACAGGGGCAGGAGGTTGGAGGGTAATACTTGCAGCTGTGGTTGCTGTTATTTTCATTTTGTATTTTTCTTTAAGAAATATGCTTTTCTGAAAAATCTTGAAGCCTTGAAGCCACCTGCAGGGCTGTTGTTTTCCAAGGCCTTGCTCTTACATAATTGACATCTACATAGACACACTCCTGGAACATACTGGGGGAGGCAGGCATTCTGCTTCTGCTCATTTGTTCTCAAATTACATGATAAAATATATGTTTTGGATCTTTTAAACCAAAGGAAGTTATCGAGCCCACTTACAAAATCCATAACATGTCTGCAGGACTTATCTAGCTGCCTCCACGGAACAGCCAAGAAACTCTATACCCCCTTTAGCCCCCAGAAAGGCAAGCTGATTGCACCTCAAATAATTTGCCTATTTGGAAAATGAAGGCTTCTTTGTGGTTTGAGGTCCTACTTTTTCTTTAAGTTGTTACAATCTTTTCATGGCCCTGGAGGTCTGGGTTAACTTTTTGTTTGGGGTAATTTTTGTATCCTATGGAGACCATTTAATCTTTAGCATTGAGTTAATATTTCTTACTTAGGCTTTGGGAGAATACTGCCTGCAGTATGTATGGGGCACGCGGAATTCAGATGGCGTGGCTTGCAAACTCCATCAAGGGTTCACCCAAGAAACAGACCAGAGGCAAAACATTCTATCCCTAAAACGTGTTCTCAGTTACACTCCCCTTCCAAAGATAAGCATCTTCATTCTTCAACTTTTTAAGAGGCTAAACCCATGGACGGCTCGTGTGTCCACACACAGATGACACACCCATCCACAGCACGCGTGTGCATTAAGCGTGTCCTCCCACGTTCCAGCCGCCCCCCTGGCTGCCAGCTGCGGGCTCAGCTCACACACGGTCCCTGTCACCCGAGCGAGCGTACCTGTCCCGTTCTGGCCTTGGAGAATGCAGTGGCTCACAAGGGCATCGCTAGCACGCCGGGCGCGGCGGAGAGAGCGAGGGAAGCGGCGGGCTGTCCCGCAGGTGCGGCCCCACCTGCCGCCGGATTGGCCGCGGCAGCGACGCTCGGCGGGAGGAGGGCGGATGATGGATGGCCTGTCTGCAGTCCCGGGTCCGAGCCGCGGGGGGCCGCAGAGGGAAAGGCGAGCGCAAGCGCATGCCGCTCGGTGCCCAGCGCAGACAGCGAGATGCCTGCACAAAAGCACGGGGCTGGGAATGTTTGCATTTTGAAGATTAGTTTCTGTTCTATCTCTGTGGGAGAAAGGAAAACGCGCTATGGGAAAGTGGAGGGCGAAGAATCCCCGAATAATTTCGGACTGATGTTTGACAAGTCGTTTCACCAACGGAACCACCTGCAAGCCTCCCCTTCCCAAATTGCAAACAGTTCAGAAATCTTATTTGTCATTTATGTGAAGGATACCCTATCAGTATCTGAGAAACAAGAGGAAATTAGACCTCAACAGTTGGCATCCCCTTATCTCAGACCATATTAAATACACTGAAAATGGGTTAAAAAGGAGGGACGTGGGCAATACACGTTAGATATTCTACACAGGATAAAAATGTAAGATAATTTGCTAGTCAACGCTAGTAAACTTTATTTTTTCTAAAATAAAAAATAGAATGTGCTCAAGATATGTATTTTCACATTAGAATGTGCAATATTTTCATGAATTATCTAGCTTTTACGTGTTTAAAAGTCATGAGCAATTTGAATATGTTTTGTTTGTCCTTGCAAAAGGATAACAACACATTGTTTTAGGCAATTCTATTTAAGAGACGTCCTTTTAAAAACTCGTTAGGTTGAGAGGGAGGGTCGAAGCGGGCAGACCGATAGCAGGAGAGAGTAAGTCATGAACCGCCATAGAAATGGGGCCGATAGAGAGCTGCTGTGTCATCCAGGCTCTTTTTTGGCAGCTGAAGGACAGACAGGTCCACTCCGCAAGCATTCCTCCTGCGCAAGCAGCAACGCTGAAGGTAATGCATCTCCTGTCAAGGAGTCAGTACTGCACGTGCTGATTCATTTACTTCTGAGAGCAACACAGTTTAGAAAAAAAACAACAAATTTTTTTATGAGGAAAATGTTTTTCTGTTTAACTTTGCTTTAAAATTCCACCATCCTCCTCTGCCCTGACCACTATCACGAAGAAAGTGAAAGCCATGTTTAAAATAGTAATAAATGAGATGGAAACATGTCACCGAGGTATATTTTAACTGATTGAAGAGTGAGGGGGTGGAGAGAGAAAGCTTAAGTGTGTTTCTCTTTCAGATACCAGATGAGCATAACAGTAAGATTAGAAAAAAGAAATGGTAAAAGGAAACTAATAATCCCATCAGGCCAACAGGGACAGCATATAAAAAAAATGCACATGTAAATTAAATGTATGCATGCTTCTTACTAGAATTATTTATATGTATGCTTATATACTTATAAAAGAGTACATTTGAATCATGGGAATATGTAGTGATTCACATAGCATTATGTCAAAAGCACTTTTTAATATTAGAGAATATCCATATTAACCAATTTTAATAAAAACTGCATAATCTTTCATTAACTATATATATATGATTTGCCCAACTATTTTCCCAATGTTGGATCCTTAGGTTGCTTTTGGGTTTCACTTGAGTAAATAACACAGTAAGGAACATCTTGAGGCAAAATTATTTATTTAAGTGGAATAAATGAGCCATGCATTATGAACATTTTGAACATTTTGATAGTGCTTTTATAATCATTTTCAAGCTACCTTACAAAAAAAAGTTGTACCATTCCATCCTGCCAGTAGGAAAATATTATATCACAATTTTTTCAGCTTTATCCAGGTAAAATTGACAAATAAAAATTGTATATATTCAAGGTACACAATGTGATGTTTTGATATATGTACACATTGTGAAATGCATCACATTTTAAAAGTATGCGCCATGTTATTGAAACTATTAGGAAAAATATTTGGTAATGTAGCAGGTGGGAATTATTTTTTGATACTCATTTTCTTTAGTGATTAATGAAGTCCTTTGGTTTCTTTAAAAACTTTTTTCCTCTGTTTTGAATTGTGGTTTCTCTTCAGTCATTGAAATAGCTCTGAAGTTGATATACAGAAATAAAATACAGCATTTTCAAAAATCACTCTTTCATGGTATTAATTTTGAACTAGGGTGATAACCCTGGTTAAAATGGTTACAATATGCACAACAAGAAATCCCTGACAAATTGAACAAAGATGCAGTTTGAAAGGATCTATAGAATTTAGGTTTCCAACAAACCTTTGCTTTCCTTCCATGGTGGCACACAAAATGATATTATCATCTGTAAAATTACACTGGAAACTTAAGGTACCTGATGGCAAATCATATTCTCTCATTAAGAAACAGAATCATTGATTCTTGCATTTGCTTTCTTTCTAGTCTGAAAATGTGTGCTGTTTTCTCAGGCTGTGATGTGGTCCTTTAAATATGCCTTTTTGCATTCTGGCACCTTCCACAAGTGCACCAGTGCCCAGTAAATAAAGTAGCAGCCCATGTCCCTTTTAGCAAAAGCTATATATCTGTTCAGACTTGTAATTTGCTCCGTTTATATCCTTTGCCCTTGAACTCTGGTTATTAACGCAATGTTTCTCCAAATGATGCCATATAACTCTGCTCTGAGCACATTCACGGTGACACCACGCAAATATTCTAAGGCCCAGGGCCGGCTGAGGAAGGGAAAAAAATGACGGCTGAATTGTGGAAGTTGCAGTGCATTACTCAAAATGGAAGGGCTGTAAAACTATGACTGTTAATATTCAAATTGCGACAAGGCCAGAACCAGTCTTTGCTAATATTCTGAGGTCTGCTTGGAAAGTAATTTAGCAGAGTAGCTTTGATTAAAAAAGAAACAACTGGAACCCTTCTACCAAGAAATGAACCAAAAACCTATCAAAGGATTTGAGGCAAGTGTCCTAATTCTGCAACTTAAGAAATCATTTGTAGTGGGTTTGGAAAGGAGGTTTGCTCAGTTATAAAATGCAGATCGCATATGTAGGAAAAATAGAGACCAAATTCCTTTGTGCAAACTATAATGAAATATACCAATTTTTGGATCATATATATTGTATAAGACAACTGGGCATTGACTAGGTTTAATACTGTTTCATTTTTTAAATAAAAATTTACTAATTAATATTGTGTAAAATTTTGGACAGGGAGTGGGACTTGTCTCCCTTTAGAATGACTGTGAAGGGAATGCACTGATTAACCAAGTTAATAATTTAGGTAAGATCGCAGAGGCTCTGCACAACCTACTTTGCAACGGAAATTGTTCTTCTACATTTTAGAAAAGGGCATTTGCAAAAGAGCTCCTTTCCTTTGAAATGAAAAAGTCATACATTGAAAATAATATGGCCAAGAAAGAGCTTGTGTACATTAGCCTATTTCAAAATGGTGAATTTATTTCAAAATAATGTTTTTCAAAAAGGTAATTCTTTCAAAGATCTTTATTTTAATAGACTCACATTGAAGTGACTTCAGGTCAAAAGTAATTATTTTTACTTTTATTTTTGCATTTTACTTTGAAGCAAAATGTTCATGGCCATGGGATTTAATCTATACACCTCTTTCCCCAAGTCCTAGGCTATGTGTAATGCAGTTCATGCAAAAATGTTGATGGGAATGAGAAAATAATATACCGTCAGATACTGAATTTCATGGTGAAATGTAAGCTACTGTGAAACTTCTGGGCACAAGTCTGTATTCTGTACACTGACTGTGTGCCTTTAAAGAAAAGTAAAGAAAAGAAACACTTATAACTACTTCAGTTGACTTTTTTTTCCCCAGACAAAACATAATCGGAGTACATTTGCATGTGCAAAAATACTCAATACTAATATGAGTACTGCCAATAGAAAATAAATCAGCTATAGGTGCCCAGGAACATCAAACACACTCTTCTTAAAGTGTTAGCTGTTCCTATGTAAGTAACATTTCTAGAGGAAAACGAATC
>CAUYLG010019733.1:0-10847 GCA_963573385.1 Cacajao melanocephalus
TAGAGGAAGGGGAGGGGGGAAGAGAGGAAAGGACAGGAGAGAGGGAGGTGAGGGGAGGGAAGGGGAGAGGGCAGGGAAGGGGAGAGGAGAGGGAAGGGGAGAGGAGAGGGGAGGAGATAGGAGAGGGGAAGGGAGAAGAAAAGAGGAGAGTGGGAGGTAGGGAGAGGAGAGGGTAGGGAGAGGAGAGAGGAGTGGAGGGGAGGGGAGGGAGAGAGGGGAGGAGAGAGAGGTGAGTGAGGGGAGAGGAGAGGGGAAGAGAAGGGAGGGGAGGGAAAGGGGAGGAGAAGGAAGGGGAGGGGAGGGGAGGGGAGGGGAGGGGAGGGGAGATTTTCTCACAGGGCCAATAAGTGCTCCATTTTGTGCACTTGGCAGAACCCACATTTCTCTGAAACGAAACCTAGTCTCTTTGAATGATTTCTCCCTGTCTGGGGGCCAGCAGGGGAGAGATTGGAGACAAGAATCAGTGACACGGGCACACTTATTGATTCCAAATAGAATCCCCTGGGAGTACATCAGAATGATTTTCAGGATTCAATTGAATAGACTCGTTCTGGAAATTAAATTCTTTCACTGCAGCTCAGCTCTTCAGTAATTGCCCAGTTCTGTCATAAAGGGGCTCCAATTCCCAATTAATAAATGAGACTTTGAGTAATCTGACTCCACATTTCGTTGATGGGGCAGACCAGATCACGGAGCAAGTCAAGGGAAATGAATGCAGGAATATACACCTCTCTGATTTTTCTCCTGGAGGCCCACTTGGATGAGCTAGTTTCGGGCTAGGAACAAGAAGCAGGGTTACATTTGCAGGGAAGCTCCCAAAATGGATTCTTGCTCTAGGGGAGCTGGCTTCTCTTTGCAGCTTGTTACATCATAGTATCCCACTCAGAAATGGAATCTGGGGGCGGATTGGGTCTAGGAAGTCGGTGCATCTTGAAATACAGGCATAATGGGGAGAGAAGAACAAAGGGAAAGTAAGCGAGTGCCTGCTCCTTTGTTCCAGGCTTTGTTCTTCCTGCCTCCATCACCTCCCATCCTTTCTTTTGCTTGGGTCAAGGTGCAAGTTTAGTCTGCTTTTCCTGGAGGAAGGAAACAGCTGAGCTACTCTGAAACAGGGTGTGTTGAATGGAAGTGGAAGTGAAACATAAGCCTAGCACCTGCTGTTCACAGATGAAAGCAGTTAAAAGAGGTGCCCATGCATGTGCAGCAAGGAGTGGCACAGCAGAGATTTGAACGTAGGTCTGTTCATCCCCATTTCTACAGGATGGTTTAGAGCTTGGACTTAAGAGCCAGTTGTTGATTTATTTATTGATTCATTTACTTGTTTATTTAGAGATGAAGTCTCACTCTGTCATCCAGGCTGGAGTGCAGTGGCATGATCTTGGCTCACTGCAACCTCCATCTCCCGGGTTCAAGCAATTCTCCTGCCTCAGCCTCCCCAGTAGCTGGGATTACAGGCATGGGCCATTCTGTTTACTATTCTTCACTAACTCAACTCTTGTCCTGCCTATGGGACTTTGTGACTGCTGCTGCATTCTTGCTGGGAATCCCTTCCCCTAAATATGTGCATGGTGTCTTCTCACTTCAGGTGTCTTTCACCTTAGAGACACCACCTGCGACTGTCCTATTTCAAATATCGACCATGCCCAGCTAATTTTTTTTTAATACTTTTGGTAGAGACAGGGTTTCACCATGTTGGCCAGGCTGGTCTCAAACTCCTGACTTCAGGTGATCCACCCGCCTCAGTCTCTCAAAGTGCTGGGATTACAGGTGTAAGCCATTGCAATTTGACTCTGAGCTCTTCTGCTGCCTGCCAGCTGTGGGACTTTAAGCAAGTTACATAACGTCTCTGTGCCTCAGCATCTTCATCAGTAAAAAGGCAACAGAAATGATACATACTTCATTGGATTGGTAAGAGTGAATGAGCGTCTAAATCCTGATGATCTGAAAGGTCATCCAGGGCAGCGACTGCCTGTACAAGGGAGGAGCTAATGAGTGTTTGGCAAATGAAGTTTTATACCCTTAGTCACAAAGCAATATTCAGGGCACTAAGGAGTGATGCTGGTCTGCTGGAAACTGTGGCTTAGATGAGTGGAGAGGGGATATATCAACTGGACTTTGCTGGATGAGCAGGAGATCACTGGCTGCCCTAGGGAGCACCCTTCTGCAGGTCCCTTACAAAGCAGCCCTTGCCTTATTCTTGCAGCTCTGAGGGGGAGCCAAGGAGACTGTTCATTTAACCAAATGGGTCTGGAAAAAGGTCTCCAGGCACCCCAGGCAGGCAGCTTCCCGCTCTGCCCTTGAGCAGAACCCAGCAGTGTGCAGAAGGAAAACTGCACGTGCCCTTCTGACTAACCAAGCCCCTTGGTGGCTCTGAAAGCCATAATTAGGCCAGATCTCAGCATGGGGGCCAGGATGTGTAAGAGGGAATTTTCAAGCCCTCCTTCCTCAGGGCCCAGTTAACTGAATAAACTCTTCCAAAGGGCTGCATGTCAGCGTTTCCCCAGATGAAGTATGGCTTTGACACAGCCAACTCTGACCTGAAATGCTCAGGCAATCCTGAAGGCAACACTGCATGGCGATTAAGAAGCTCAAGCCTTAGAGTCAGACAAAAGTGGGTTCAAATACCAGCTCCAGCACTTACCAGCTTAGTGATCCTGAGGAAGTTACTTAAGCATGCTAACCCTGATTTCCTCCTCTACACAATGAGAATAATGTTATTTATTGCCTACATCTTAAGATTGTTGTGATGATTGAAATGAGATAACCCATACAACACTTTTAGCACAATGTCTGGGTAATAATCTCTTAATTATGTGAGTTATCACCATGCTTATTCCTAATAATATTGATAGTGATAATTAGAATTATGAATAATTAGGAAGGCTAATAAGCTTCTATAACAAAGGCAGCATCTCTGTATGTGAACGAAGAGCAGCAGATGTCAATGGATTGAGTTGGTCACCAGAACTTATTTCCCTGCATCCTAGAAAGTCCATGGAAGGTAAGAGTTTCAGAAAGCACTGATAGCTGTGTCCCTGTAGAAGGGAGCACCAGAAGTTCAACTTCTCCTTCTTTCTCTGACTGTCGAGAAGCTCAAAGCCAACAATCAGACCATTCTTTTTCCTATTCTTCACTAAGTCAAATCTTTTCCTGCCTAAGGGACTTTGTATCTGCTGCCACGTTCTTGCTAGAAACCCTTCCCCTAAATATATGCATGGTGTCTTCTCACCTCACTCAGATGTCCTTCACCTTAGAGGCACCACCTGCAACTGTCCTATTTCAACTATCGACTCGACTCCAGGCACTCTCCATTCCATCATCTGTTTTATATTTTCCCCAAAGACTAAAGGAAACCTCAGTCACAGGCTTATGCCAACCTGGTCCCAAAAGCTCCATGATGTAAATTTGTTTCAATTTCCTAAAAAATTATATGGCCAAATTATTAACAGCCTTAAAAATGTCCACTGCCTTGGGCTCAACCATGTGACCCTACAAATAGCCTAAGGTAATAATATGAAATACAAAAGAATGATGTGCAAAAAGCATTCATCAAGGTAGCATTTATAGAAGTATAGAGTTGAAAATAGCTTATTCGATAAGGGAAAAGATTAAAACGCTGTTGAACGTCAGTGTTTTGAAACATCATGCAGGCATTTCAAGTCTCTAATACTGTAGGAACGCCATTAGAGTAAAACATGAATCTGGATGTTGATATTTGCTTACAATGTAATTCTGAATGGGTACATGAGATAGCATTCATCAAACACTTAAGGTTATCATTGATGGAAAGAAATATGAATGGTTATTGTCTTATTGTTTTTGTATTTTCTAAGACATTCATACAATGAGCAAGCATTCTTTGTTTTTGTTTCTTTTTTCTTTTTTTTCTTTTTTTTTTGGATGGAGTTTCCCTCTTGTCGCCCAGGCTGGAGTGCAATGGTGTGATCTCAGCTCACCGCAATCTCCAGCTCCTGGGTTCAAGTGATTCTCCTGCCTCAGCCTCCCAAGTGGCTGGGATTACAGATGTGCGGCACTACACCCAGCTAATTTTTGTATTTTTAGTAGAGACAGGGTTTTACCATATTGGCCAGGCTGCTCTCGAACTCCTGACCACAACTGATCTGTCTGCCTTGGCTTCCAGAAGTACAGTAAGCAATTATTCTATTTGTAATAAGGAAATAATATTGGAAGGTTTTAATGTACATGAAGGGTTCTTTTCTTTTACAAGCCCCATGTTATGTCTTGTTACTAGGAATGCAACTGACAATCCAGACTGTGGTCCTTCCACACTGAACATTTTCAACCATATTCCCAGCATTCTTAGACACGTCAGGAAGGGATCTGGTTTTATTTTTTTCCTGCGTGCTGTTCAAAAAACAGCAGGCACAGCAAATAACAACCCTCTAGATAATACAAATGGGTAAATATTGCCAGGATTTGTTACATAAAGTGCTAAAAAAATATAACTTGAGGATGTAACCACTTATTTTCCCACCTTCAGAAATCCCAGCACCTGTTTCTGCCAAAAAGATGGAGGGTGGGGAATGTTGCAGAGAAAGAAGAAAGAAAAAACAGAAGTCTTTTCTTTCAAATTGACAGAGGAGGTGGGGTTGATAATGAAGGAAAATGTTGCATTCAATAAAAAAAAAGATTTATCTGTTATGAAACCACCACAACAAGTAGGCTAGGTATTATAGCATGAGAGTGAAAATTGAGATTAGCGGAAGGACTGGGATTAAGAGACGCTTTTCAGATTTGCAAGAAAGGCATGGAAAAATCCTTCTCCTCTTCCAACTAATAGATCTATACAGAGTCTGATACAGGCTCAAAAAGGGTGTACTTGTCCCATGAGGACTTGCCTTGTGACTTTGGGCAATTTAAGGAAAAACTCTAAGAGAAATAACTTTTTTAAAGTCATCTCTGAACCTTTGTTTCTTCCTTTGAATTTTCAAATTTTCTCTTTGGCATACTTCATGCATTGGTCCTTTCTAGAGGATCAATACACTGTGTGATGAATTTTTTAACACTAGTTTTCACATCCCCTCGCCTCCTTAGGGCATTTTCTTTCTCCAACCCTCAAATTTTCCACAACATTATTAAATCACAGCTCGTTGGCACCTGACATCTCTCTTACCCACCTAGATCTCTGCAGGTGAAAAACCCGAAAGTGAACCACCCGAGATGAAAAGACCCGAGCTGGCCTTTTGAGCCTGCTATGTAAACCAAGGCCCGTCTCCTTCCTGGGCTCCAGTTCTGATTTCCAATGCCCTCTGAGGGACTGGCCAATGTCAGGCAGTGCCTATCTGATACCCTGGGCAGATGCCAGGGCAGGAGAACTGGCTAGAGTTTTGTGAAGACACTGTCAATATCTTGAGAATTGATTTTTGAAGCACTGATTGAGTTCAGTACTTTTCCAGAAGGGTAGGAGGCCTGGAGCCACTCAGCAGTTTTTCTGAATTCAGGCTGATAAAATCCTCCTAATCAGACCAACTCTTTAGGTCAAAGAAAGGTTCTAAGTAAGAAGTCCACAGTCAAATTCAGCCCAGATATATTTTCCTTTGTCTGCAAAATAATTTATATTTTATTTATTGTAATTATTTATCAAATGTAAAACTTGAATGGCTCAATGTAAAAAGTCTGCACTTTTAATTAAAAAAAAATTTTTAAACGCCAGATGCGGTGGCTCACACCTGCAATCCCAGCAGTTTGGGAGGCCGAGGTGGGCAGATCACAAAGTCAATCGATCGAGACCAGCCTGACTAACATGGTGAAACCTCATCTCTACTAAAAATACAAAAAATTAGCTGGGCGTGGTGGCACATGCCTGTAGTCCCAGCTACTTGGGTGGCTAAGGCAGGAGAATTGCTTGAACCCATGAGGCAGAGGTTGCAGTGAGTTGAGATCACACCACTGCACTCCAACCTGGGAGACACAGCGAGACTCTGTCTCAAAAAAATAAATAAAATTCAAAAATGAAAATAAATAATGACTTGGTGATATATTGTCACTGTATAGAGCATGAACTCTGGAGCTAGATTCCCTGGTTTAGAATCTCAGCTCCATGATTGAGGACAAGGTACCAAACCCCTCTGTTCCCCAGAGGGATTATCTGTAAAATGGAAATAATAATACCTACCCCAAAAGCATATTGTAATGGTTAAATGAATTAATGTAAGTGTTACTTACATTATGTGGCAGTGCCTGCCATATGCAAATGTTAGAACAGTTACTGCACTATGTGGGCTATTAACCAGTGGACCTGCATTCATCACAGTCATCCTCACTTGCTCTAGATAAGACACAACCTTTAAATAATGCTTCCATTTAATTATGCTTCCCATTCAACTCCATTCACTCATTATATTTGCTGCCTGAACTCTGTAAGTATCTGAGTCTGAGCCCCCTGCTATCCAATGAAGATACAGTATTTGCCAATGTGGGCCCTTTGTAAACACATGAGGGTAACAGTGCCTTGGGTAATACCTTGAAGACTGCACAGCTATAAATTTCCTGGCACCAGGGAGTCTATGCAGACAATAAGTAGAATATTATTTCTTTCCCATTATTTGGCCAGGTGACTTGATTTACGCAATGGAATGAAGCAGAATTGATCATGTGTTGGTTCTGAGTTGAAGCCTTAAGAGGCTTCACATGTATCCATTAAAGAGTCTTGCACTGGGGGAGATCCAAGATGGCCGAATAGGAACAGCACGGGAGTGCAGTTCTCAGCAAGAACAGTGCAGAGGGTGAGTGCTCACCGCATTTCCAAACAAGTTTTCACTGCCCACAGACCAGGAGATTCCCGGGCCGAAACGCACCATGAGATTTCAGCACGGTGGTTTCAGCTGGTGTCTCGTCGTGCATGGAAACTCACACAAGTCTGGATGACCATTTCAACTGGCACCTGGAACGCCTGGGAGACAGAGCCACCCATTCAATTGAAAGGGAGGGGGCTGAGCCAGGGAGCCAGGCAATCTGGCTCGGCAGGTACCAGCCTCACAAAACAAGCAATCTGAAACCCTCTGGATTGAGAGTTTCCCAGCAAGCTTACCTGGACCCACGATGGTCCAGCTCAGTGCAGTGAAGCACGTCCCCAACTACTGGGGCAGTCCGCCACTACTGAGGCAGTTCACAGCTGGGCAGAGCCTGCAGCAGCTCAGCAATGCCTCTGCTGGCAGACTGTGAATAGACTACTCTGAGCGGGGCAGGGTATCTATAAAAAAAAAAAGGCAGTGGTTCAACAGGGACTTCTAAATAAAGCCGACCTTCCTAGGACAGAGCACCTGGGAAAAGAGGTGGTTATGAGTTCAGCTGCAGCAGACTTAAAGGTACCTGCCCAGCAGCTCTGCACAGAACAGCAGAGCTCCCAGAACAACACTTGAGCTCCTATAAGGAACAGACTGTCTCCTCAAGCAGCTCCCTGACCCCCATATACCCAAAGAGACACCTCATAAAGGGGAGATCAGGCCAACATCTGGCAGATACCCTTCTGGGATGAGGATAGCAGAGGAAGAAACCTGTGGCAACCCTTGCTGTTCTGCAGCCCCTGTGGGTGATCCCCAGGCTAGCAGGGTCTGGAGTGGACCTGTAGTGGTCCTGCAGCAGAGGAGCCTGACTGTTAGAAGGAAACTAAGAAGCAGAATGAAATAGCTTCAACATCAAAAACAAAAAAGGACATCCACTCAGAGACCCCATCCAAAAGTCACCAACCACACAGACCACAGGTAGATAAAACCACTAAGAAGGGAAGAAACCAGCACAAAAAGGAGGAAAACACCAAAAACCAGAATGCCTCTCCTTCTCCAAAGGATCACAACTACTCATCAGCTAGGGATCAAAGATGGATGGAGAATGAATCTGATGAATTGACAGAAACAGGCTTCAGAAGGTGGATAACAACAAACTTTTCAGAGCTAAAAGAACATGTTCTAACAAAATGCAAAGAAACTAAGAACCTAGAAAAAAGGTTAGATGAGATGCTAATAAGGATAAACAGCTTAAAGAAGAATATAAGTGACTTGATGGAGCTGAAAAACACAACATGAGAACTTTGCAAAGCATACAAAAGTTTCACTAGCCTAATCAACCAAGCAGAAGAAAGGATATCAGAGATTGAAGGTCAACTCAATGAAATAATATGAGAAGGCAGGAATAGAGAAAAAAGAGTGAAAAGAAATGAACAAAGCCACCAAGAATTAGGGGATTATGTGAAAAGACCTAATCTATGATTCCTAGGTGTACCTAAACGTGATGGAGAGAATGAATCCAAGATGGAAAACACTCTTCAGGTTATTATCCAGGAGAACTTCCCCAACCCAGCAAGGCAGGCCAACATTCAAGCCCAGGAAATACTGAGAACACCACACAGATATTCCTCAAGAAGAGCAACCCCAAGGCACATCATCGTCAGATTCACCAGGGTTGAAATGAAGGACAAAATGCTAAGGGCGGCAAGAGAGAAAGATTGGGTTACCCACAAAGGGAAGCCCATCAGACTCACAGCAGCTATCTCAGCAGAAACTCTGCCAGGCAGAAGAGAGTGGGTGCCAATATTCAACATCCTTAAAGAAAAGAACTTTCAACCTAGAATTTCATATCCAGCCAAACTAAGCTTCATAAGTGAAGAAGAAACAAAATCCTTTACTCACAAGCAGTTGCTGAGAGATTTCCTCACCACTAGGCCTGCTTTACAAGAGCTCCTAAAAGAAGCACTAAACATAGAAAGGAACAACCAGTACCAGCCACTCCAAAAACATACCAAATGGTAAAGAGCATAGACACAATGAAGAAACTGCATCAACTAACAGGCAAAACAACCAGCTAGCATCAAAATGGCAGGTTCAAATTCACACATAACAATACTAACCTTAAATGTAAATGGACTAAATGCCCCAATCAAAAGACTCAGACTGGAAATTGTATAAAAAGTCAAAACCCCTCAGGGTGCTGTATTCAAGAAACCCATCTCACATGCAAGGACACACATAGGCTCAAAATAAAGGGATGGAGGAATATTTATCTAGCAAATGGAGAGCAAAAAAAAAGCAGGAGTTGCAATCCCAGTCTCTGATAAAATGGACTTTAAATTGACAAAGATCAAAAGAGACAAAGAAGGCCATTACATAATGGTAAAAGGATCAATACATCAAGAAAAGCTAACAATCCTAAATATATATGAACTCAATACAGGAGCACCCAGATTCATAAAGCAAGTTCTTAACAACCCACCTACAAAAAGACTTAGACTCCCACACAATAAGAGTGGGAGACTTTAACACTCCACTGTCAATATTAGACAGATCAACAAGACAGAAAATTAACAAGAATATTCAGGACTTGAACTCAGATCTGGACCAAGTGGACCTAATAGACTACAGAAATCTCTACCTCAAATCCACAGAATATACATTCTTCTCAATACTACATGGCACCTACTCTAAAACTGACCACATAATTGGAAGTAAATCACTCCTCAGCAAGTGGAAAAGAATGGATATCATAACAAACAGTCTCTCAGACCATAGTGCAATCTAATTAGAACTCAGGATGAAGAAACTAACTCAGAACCACACAACCTCATGGAACCTGAACAACTGGCTCCTGAATGTCAACTGGATAAACAATGAAATGAAGGCAGAAATAAAGATGTTCTTTGAAACCAACAAGAACAAAGACACAACATACCAGAATCTCTGGGACACATTTAAAGCAGTATTTAGAGGGAAATCTATAGTAATAAATGCCCACCAGAGAAGTGAGGAAAGATCTAAAATTGACAATGTACCTTAAGAATTGAAAGAGCTGGGGGAGCAAGATCAAAAAATCTCAAAAGCTAGTAGAAGACAAGAAATAACTAAGATCAGAGCAGAACTGAAGGAGATAGAGGAACAAAAAACCTGTTCAAAAAATCAATAAATGCAGGTGCTGGTTTTTTGAAAAGATCAACAAAATAGACAAATAGCCAGATTAATAAAAAAGAAAAGGGAGAAGAATCAAATAGACGCAATAAAAAAAAATAAAGGAGATGTCACCACCGACTCCACAGAAATACAAATTACATCAGAGATTACTACAAACAACTCTATGCACATAAAACAGTAAACCTGGAAGAAGTGGATAAATTCCTGAACACTTGCAGCCTCCCAATCCTAAACCAGGAATAAGCTGAAACTTTGAACAGACCAATAACAAAGGCTGAAGTTGAGGCAGCCATTAACAGTCTACCTACCAAAAAAAGTCCAGGTCCACATGGGTTCAAAGCTGAATTCTACCAGACTTACAAACAGGAGCTGGTACCATTCCTTCTGAAACTACTCCAAACAATCCAAAAAGAGGGAATCTTTCCCAAATCATTTTATGAGACCAACATCATCCTGATACCAAAACCCAGCAGAGACTCAGCAAAAAAAGAAAACTTCAGGCCAATATCCATGATGAACATAGATGCAAAAATCTTGAATAAAATGCTGGCAATTCAATTGCAACAGCACATCAAAAAGCTTATCCATCATGATCAAGTAGGCTTCATTCCGGGGATGCAAGGCAGGTTCAACGTACACAAGTCTATAAACATAATCCACCACATAAACAGAACCAAAGACAAAAACCACATGATTATCACAATAGATGCAGAGAAGGTCTTTGACAAAATTCAACAGCCCTTTATGCTAAAAACTTTCAATAAACTAGGTATCAAAGGAACATATCTCAAAATAATAAAAGCTATTTATGACAAACCTACAGCCAATAGCATACTGAATGAGCAAAAACTGGAATCATTCCCTTTGAAATCTGGCACTAGACAAGGTTGCCATCTGTCACCACTTCTATTCAATATAGTATTGAAA
>CAUYLG010019734.1:0-31137 GCA_963573385.1 Cacajao melanocephalus
GCCTGGGCAGTAGAACAAGAATCCTGTTCTCTCTCCCTCTTTTTCTTCCTCTTTCTTTCTCTCGTACATTCTTTTTTTTTCTTTCTTTCACTCTCACTTTCTTTCCTCTCTTTTCCTTTCTTTCAAAAAATAAAAAATAAAATAAAATAAAATAAAAATAATAATAATGTGGTTAGCTTAGAGTTGAGATTAATCACATATGAGTTCAAAAAGTTAGTAGTCCATGGCCAATTTGGTAAAAGTTTGTAAGTGGGCTGGACGTGGTGGCTCACACCTGTAATCCCAGCACTTTGGGAGGCTGAGGCAGGTGGATCATTTGAGGTCAGGAGTTTGAGAGCAGCCTGACCAACATGGAGAAACCCCGTCTCTACCAAAAATACAAAAATCAGCTGGGCATGGTGGTACATGCGTATAATCCCAGCTACTGGGGAGGCTGAGGCAGGAGAACTGCTTGAACCCAGGAGGCAGAGGTTGCAGTGAGCCGAGATTGCGCTATTGCACTCCAGCCTGGGCAACAGAGTGAGACTCTGTCTCAAAAAAAAAAAAAGTTTTTAAGTGAAAAATTAATGTTTGGGGAGGTTTCTGTTTGCTTTTTGATTCACTGTAGAAATGATTTAAAGTTGAAAGTATTTTAACTAAGCAAAGAAGCCTTTGATTTAGATACATGAGGGAGTTGCATTTGGGTACTCAGGCCGTGTATATATCCGTAGTATTCATGGTGGAGAGAGTGTTTTAAGGTGAATAAAAAGTTTTAGATTTATTCCTTGATAAAATGTATTTTCTGTATCAGCTTTTTCTTTTTTACAAAATGGATATATTTTTGTTGTTTTTTCTCATACAAATAATACCTGCTCATTAATTTTTTTCATCAATCCTTTCAAGATAGGTATTTGATTTTTATTTGAGGCTCTTTGCTCTAGGAACTCAAATTTGATGGAACCCAGCAAAGTATATTTGTCAGTTAAGTTTGTCTGATTATAATCTTGGTGCAAATTTAGACACACTGATCTCAACTTTTAGCCTTGGCTTTGACCTGCTTTTGCTTAGCATTTCCCTATGCGTATTTTATTGCCTCTTAATGTAGACATGAATTAGCTGTTGATACAAATTTTCCTTTATAAAGTCCATTGCTTTCCCTGCAGTCGTGACCTCTAATTGGTTGGTTTAGAAGTTGATCTTGGCTGGGTGACTCACACCTGTTATCCCAACACTTTTGGGAGCCAAGGCAGAAGGATCACTTGAAGCCAGGAGTTCAAGACCAGCCTAGGCAACAAAGTGAGACCCTGTTGCTACCAAAAAAAAATCACTTTTACCACTTCTATTCAACATAGTACTAGAAGTCTTAGTCAGAGTAATCATGCAAGAGAAAGAAATAAAGGGTATCCAAACTGGAAAAGAGGAAGTCAAATTATCTCTGTTTGCCAGTTATATGATCGTATACCTAGCGAACCCTAAAGACCCCTCCTAGATTTGATAAATTCATTCAGTAAAGTCTCAAGTTACAAAATCAGTGTATACAAATCGGTAGCATTACTGTATACCAACAACAGCCAAGCTGAAAATCAAATCACAAACTCATTTCCTTTTACAATGGCTGCAAAAAATAAAATAAATAAAATAAAATACCTGGGAATAGGTTTCACCAAGGAGACGAAGGATCTCTATGAGGAATATTAGAAAATACTGCTAAAAAAAAATAAAAGATGACGAACAAATGGAAATCTCATGCTCATGGACTGGAAGAGTCCATATTGTGAAAATGACCATACCCAAAGCAATCTATAGATTCAGTGCAATTCCTATCAAAACACCAAAAACCTTTTTCACAGAATTAGAGAAGACAATCTTAAAATTCATTTGGAACCAAAAAAGAGCCCAAATATCCAAAGCAATTCTAAGCAAAAAGAACAAAGCTAGATGCATTATGTTACTTAATTTTAAATTATTTTACTTATTTCACTTTTTATTTACAAGTAAATATTTAAATTATGTTGCTTGTAATTAAATTATAAGTCTGTGGTAACCAACAGCATGGTACTGATATAAAAGTAGATACATAAACCAATGGAACCGAATATTAAACCCAGTAATAAAGCCAAATATAGCCAATTGATCTTCGGCAAAGCAAACAAAAACATACAGTGGGGAAAGGATGCCCTATTCAACAAATGGTGCTGGGATAATTGGCTAGCCACATGTAGAAGAATGAAACTTGATCCCTATCTCTCACCTTATACAAAAATCAACTTAAGATGGATTAAAGAGTTAAACTGAAGACTAAATCATAAAAATTCTGGAAGAAAACCTAGGAAAAACTCTTTTGGATGTTTGTCTAGGCAAAAAATTTATGACTAAGACCTCAAAAGCAAATGCAGCAAAAACAAAATAAATGGAACCCAATTAAACTAAAAAAACTTCTGCATCGTGAAAGAAACAATCATCAGAGTAAACAGACAACCCAGAGAATGGGAAGAAATATTTGCACAGTATGTATCTGACAGAGGACTAATACCCAGAATCTACAAGGAACTCAAATCAGCAAGGAAAAAACAGTCCCATCAAAAAGTGGACAAATGACGTGAATAGACATTTCTCAAAAGAAGATATACAAATGGCCAAGAAACATATGTAAAACTGCTCAGCATTACTAATAACCAGGAAAATGCAAATTAAAACCACAATGAAATTCACCTCAGCCTTGCCAGAATAGCCATTATTTAAAAGTTAAAAACAGTAGATGTTGGTGTGGATGTGATGGAAAGGGAATGCTTGTACACTGCTGGTGGGAATGTAAATTAGTACAGCCTGTATGGACTATGGAGATTTCTCAAAGAACTACAAGTAGATCTACCATTCAATCCAGCAACCCTACTACTGGGTATCTATCCAAAGGAAAAGAAGTCATTTATAAAAGATACCTGCGTATATATGTTTATCCCAGCACAATTGACAGTTGCAATGATACGCAATCAATCTAAGTGCCCATCAACTGATGAGTGGATAAAGAAAATGTGGTATGTATACACAGTGGAGTACTACTCAGCCATAAAAAAGAATGAAATAACGTCTTCTACAGCAACTTGGATGGAGCTGGCAGCCTTTATTCTAAGTGAAGTAACTCAGGAATGGAAAACCAAATACCATATGTTCTCACTTATAAAGCTAAGCCATGGGCACACAAAGGCATACAGAGTAATATGGATAATTGGAGACTCAGAAGAAGGGAGGTGGAGCGGTTGGTGAGGGATGAAAAACTATATATTGGGTACACAGTGCACTACTCAGGTGTAGGTGTACTAAATCTCAGACTTTACCACTACAGAATTTATCCATGTAACCAGAAACCACTTGTACCTCAACACTATTAAAATAAAATTAATTAAAGGTTTTAAAAGTTTTTTCAAAAAACTCTGACTGAAAAACTGCTGTATCGTATGAAAATTCTCTTCAGTTTATGTTTTAGAAGACTTCATTTTGGAGTTTTCCTTTAAAATTACCAATGACCTATTTTTGTTGTTGTTCTTGTTGTTTAGAGAAACAAGTATTTCGTTTAAACAGACATCATTCTTTACTCACATATCTTTTACTCAGAACTATTTGCTCAAGGAATGATTCAAAGAGTTTTTGTTTCCCTTATTTGAAGAATTTCTGAAGTCAAGAACATTTAGATTTTAATTAATTTTTAAAAATACATTTTTTTAATGATGATAAAAAGATAACAGAGATTATAGTGGTGAAAACAGATGATTAATTCTCTCCACTCTAGAATAAAAAGAACTTTTCTCTAATGACAGGGAGAGGATTATATATTAGTATATATGCCAGTTATACATGCTTTTGTCCCATAGTTTTATCCATGCTTTTTTGATACTTGGACTATTCTGTTTCTGTTATAGTTATTTTGTTGAGCATACATATTTTATTCCAAATTGTTTGACTCGTTTGGCAAAATGAGATGTATAAATAAGAGATTAAGGTCTTTTAGCTTATGGTAGGCTCAAGGAGCACATTTCATAACTACTCTGCTCACTATTTGGGTTTATTTATAGCTTCTCTCAAGAGAGGCATAACTGTGTCAGGCTTTGCTAAGCAGTTTTGTTCCAACAACGAGACATTTTTCCTGTGTCTGTTGTCCAGCTGTTTAGTAGGTTCTTGGTCTCCACACAAACAGAAAGGTTTCAGGCATTACTCCCAGGCAGGGATTTGCCACCGGTGTGTCTTTTCTACCATTTAAAATACCCAAAAACGATGAGGTTATTGAGTAGCTGACTAAGGTCTCTATACTTCTCTTAGTTCTTCACCAGTTGCTACTTTTGAAATTCTGAAGTGCTGTTTCTTTGTTGGTTAATTTATTTTGCTATTTAGATTTCTTTCCCCATTCAGTCTACATTTATAATGTGGTGGTCTGTTAATACAGTAAGCTTGTTATTGGTGAATGGAATCAGTCTAATGAAACTTGTTGTCAGAAACACCTGTACCTGATTTATAAATAATGCAGCATGGGTTTTACTTTATGTAAATTAAGTGAATATATTTTAAAATTTGATAACAGCATAAAACACCCTCCAGGATGTTAATTGCTCACCCTGCACTCAGAAGGCTCTCAAATATTTGTCTTCCTAAATAGGAGACATTCTTTTCTATCTCAGTAGAGATCCCCATGTGGCTATCACATTCCCTCTTCAGGTGATCTTTCCAAGTGTACTGCCTTCTGAGACCACTGATACCACACACCCAGCCCTGAGGAGGCTCTAGTGAGGTGATCACACTAACTTTTAAAAAATCTTTATGCCCAGAGGATTTGTTAAGGAAGCTATTTCATACTTTGAAGTAGCTAATGTCCTCAGGGACCTGGTGTAAATACTAGAGGGAAGAGCGATACTCTTAAGGTGAAGCATTAGACTCTTACCTGCCTGCCTGCAGAGAAATAGCCAAATCAGTGTGAACTACTGACTTTTATATACTTATGTTCTCACATCAGCTTGCTCATGACTGCATTCCTAAGACTGCCTCTTTCAGGAACCCTAATAGAAAAAGCAACTAAGAGAAAGAAAATGAACCACATCAGAGGTTACAAAAATAGTATAACCTATATCATCTTTTACAACTAGAACATCATGTAAAGCTGTTTCTCAGCTTTTGATGACTTCACACCCTACACATTTTTCTTATTCCTCTTTCTCTTGTTCCTATTAGCCCAGGGACTCTGTTGCATTTTGCTTTACTTTCTGGTGTTTGTAATATTAAACAGGTTACCTATTGTACATGTTTTCCATTTCCAGCATATACACATGCCCAAACCCCACCTTCACCTCAGGCTTTGATTTGACTCCACCTTCAAGTTGGAATCCTAACCCTCTGTAGGAGTCACTAAGACGGAGCCAATGGCAAACTGAAGTGGACTAGCACGTATTTATTTCTTTAAGACAGAACTTTGTGGTGTATCCTTGATTATTCCTTCTCTCTTGTCCTTTTTCCCAAAGCTGGTCTCTTCTCTCTGCACTTCCAGCCTCCTGATTGTTCTGCTGCTGCTTCTCTTCTCTTTTCTTATCCTCATTCCCCTGCTGCTCTCCTTCTTAACTTCATTTAACCTTGCTTGTACTCAGTAAAATGTTCAAAAACAAACAGAAGGACTTCCAAGTTATCTTTTTTATTTTTCTAAAGTAGCTTTATTTATTATTATTTATATAACCACATGACTTAGCCTATAATATCTCTTAGCCTAGTATATAACCTTGGAATATTCCATTTCACTTCATGTACCAAGTTGGTGGCTCCAGTTCTTCTGGTGTGCCAGGGCAAGAATGGCCCCATTGGCTCTCAAAAGAGGTATATAATAGCAACTCTGAAAATAGGGCTGAACAATGTAATTTTGTAGTTCTTGCCATACTCAGCCAGTACCTACCTTCTTCATACCATGGCCTCGTTCCCCAGTTAAACTGTTTCTTTTTTTAACCTATTTTGGAAAATATATTGAAGTCCTATGCTTTGTAAGCAGCACTGCCAAAGCAGTGTCGTGAACAAAGCATAATAATCTCATTTTGATGTTCTAAATTTCTTTCTTTGTCCTTTGTAATAGATGGCAAGGTTTTAAATGAAAACACTGGAGTTGATCCATAGCATGAGATGGTTTTATGTTGTTTTGCTCTAAGCTGTTGCCCTGATCTTTACTACATTTATGCCTGACTTCTCTAAGTCATAGTGACATGCCCTTGCATGCGTCTTTTCAGCAAACCTTATGATGCCTCTTGCTAGACTTATCACTGTCAGACAGGTCATGAGAACAATGCAAGGTTAAAACTTGCCATGTTAAAGAAAATTAAGTCAAAGGACCTACTGAGTTTTGAAGCTGTCAAGAAAACTGGAGCCTCGACCCAGCTCTCTTGCTAACTAGCTAGTGACCTTGGATAAATCAGTGCCCTCATTTCTGAATGAAAGATTGTACTTCTGACCTCATCTTGCAGCATTATTGTGAGGAAAAAATGGTATGTGTGGACCTCTGTAAACACTTTGAAGGCTATGAGTATTATTACATGGAATGTTACTGAACTGAAAGTCTGTGTTAGCTGTGTTAGGTGTGATGAGCTCGCCTTTGAGACGTCAAAAAGCAATTTTGACCAGGCACAGTGGCTCATGCCTGTAATCCCAACACTTTGGGAGGCTGAAGCGAGTAGATCACCTGAGGTCAGGGGTTTGAGACCAGCCTGGCCAACATGGTGAAATTCTGTGTCTTCTAAAAATACAAAAATTAGCCAGGTGTGGTGGTGGGCACGTGTAATCCCACCTACTTGGGAGGCTGAGGCAGGAGGAGCTCGAACTGGGGAGGTAGAGGCTGTAGTGAGCCGAGATCACACCACTGTACTCCAGCCTAGGTGACAAAGCAAGACTCTGTCTCAAAAAAAAAAAAAAGCAGTTTCATTCTCTGCATAAAATCTTTAGATGACTTCTTTATAGTTTTCTAAGTTTGGAGTTTCAAATGTGATGGAATTTACTTTCTATAAGGAAAACTGGTAGAAAGAATGAATTATAACGCAAACTTGATTGTTTTAATTTGCTTTAGGCTCCTATTTTTATAATCTGACTATTTAGGATTATCCTCTATCATCTGTAAAATGAATTGCAAGTCTGCCTCTTTATTCCCAGCACCTGTTATGTACAAACTGTATTCCCCCATGCAGCCCCACGTGGCCAGAGGGCTCCCCATGAAATTGCCTTATGTCAAGCACAAACCTCTTAACCTTGACTGCCATGCCTACTGTTCCTTTGCTCTTACCTTGTATAAATCTCAGGCATAAGAGACAACTTAAAACGTGTCAGGATATTACATTAGACAACAAAACTCCTAGAGGTCAAAGACTATGTTATTCAAAGAGTTTCGTTATCCAAAACTCCTGGAGGTCAAAGACTATGTCTAGTTAAGATGGGAGTGAAGCTCAACTTTTTTACTTCTGCTTTTGGCCATGGAGAAATAACAGGAGCCAGATTTATACTCCTACCTTAAAGTACCTTTCTAGTTAGAAAATTAGACATTCCCTGAGAGGAGAAACAGATGAAGTAAGCCCTACAGTTGTCCCCAGCTTACTGCCTAGAAGCAGTTTCCAGGGTACAGTACAAGGAGAAAGAAACCAAAGAAAGGCCAGCAGTGTCACTGAGTTGAGGAGACAGAGACAGGAGTTTGGGAAGATCAAGATGGCTAGTATTTGTGGTGCACAAACCCAGAGAAGAGGGACTGTACAGAAAGAACGCTCTAGAAATCCGAAGAGAGATCCCCTCGAGCCTTTAGTTAAGTTTGCATGTAATCATCAAAAGATCCTGCCTTATTAGTAGGGATAAATTACTCTAAAGACTACACTGGATCTGCTGTAACAAAGTTTAAAAGCAAGTTTTCAAAGTACTATACTGTTCCTAAATAACTTAACTCCCTGTTAGAATAAAGTGCAACAAATTCTTACACTCAACAATGTAAAATTCACAGTATTCAACATTCAATAAAATATTACCAGGGACTTAAAAAGCAGGAAAAGAGAATCCATACATAACCAGTTGAAAAATAAATAAAAATGGAAAAGACTAAAACATTTTTGTTGATAAAAGGGCAACCTTTTAAGTTAATTACTAAAGCATTATGATAGTTTTTGATTAGTATTCTCAAATTGATTAAGTTCTTCATGAAATGTGAATGCTTTGAGAATTGACTAGCATGTCATTTGCTTAGCTAGAACCACAATATTAAACTGAAGAGAAACTTATGTTGGCTCTATATTAGTAGAAATGTGCAAACAGCTATACTATTCAAACTTGCTGGTAACTTGGGGCTACTATCTTGATAGTAACTTGGGGCTGCTGTCATTACTGTTACTGTAGGACTTACACATCTAGCCATTTATAATCTAAAGAAGGGTGAGTGGGAAGTAAGAGAATCACAGAAATACTATGTTGCCTCATTGGTGCTTGGACAAGGTGTGGTTAGAAGGAATTAGGGGCAGCTGGAAGAGGATTATCCTGGAGTAGAGGACAAAGAAATGTGGGGATGAGAGAGTGAAAAGGATAACTGACTAGAGGGCCTTGCATGGTGGAAGATAATGATAGAGAAGTAAAGCATGGTTTGCTGTAACTGGTCTCAGGCTCAGATAGAGCCACATCGAAGGGTGTGCTGTGGACTGAACTGTGTTCCCCCCAAAATTAATATGGCAAAGCCCTAACTCCTAATGTGACTATATTTGGAGACAGGGCTTATAAAGAGGTAATTAAAGTTAAACCAGGTCATAAGGGTGGAGCCCTAATCCAATGGGATTCATGTCCTTTGAAGTAGAGGCACCAGAGAACTCTCTCTTTCTGCCATGTGAGGACACATTCAGAAGGCAGCCGTCGATAAGTCAGCAATAGTCCTCATCAGAAACCACATCAGCCAGCACCAAGATCTTGGAGTTCCCAGCCGCCAGAACTGGGAGAAATAATCTTCTGCTTTTTAAGCCACCCAGTCTATGGTTTGTTGTATGGCGACACAAGCGACTAATACAGGTATATTAAAGTTTTAGTCAGCAGCCAGGTTTGGTGGCACCTACCTCTAGTCCTAGCTACTCAGGAGGCCAAGGCAAAAAGATCACTGAAGCCCAGGAGTTCAGGGTTGCAGTGAGCCAAGATCAAGACACTGCGCTCCAGCCAAGGCAACAGAGAGAGACCCTCTTCTCTAAAAAGTAAAGTTTCAGTCAGAATGTCATTAAAAGTATTCTGCATCATGTACCAATTCTCAAGGGACTGAGGATGTTGAGTAGACCTGGATTTCATGATAAGCACCTGTTTAACTGAACTAATATGTTGCTTTTCATCTAGGCACAAGGTAAAGAAAGCATAAGTAAGGACAGTCACCAAGAAGTTCTGGGTTTTAACATTTCTACAATTCCAAGAAATAAATAGGAGGTAGCACAAAGGAGGTATACATTTATAAGTGCATTCCCACTCTGTAGTTGACTGTCTTTGTACAGTCACCTTCTTTACAAATTGTACTTTGGAACTTTTAAGAATGTAAGGTTTTGTGACATCTGTGTTAGCTGACCTCAGTTCTCCATCAGTTATTGCCACATGAATGCAAGTACATTCTGAAATGCAGTTGAACTACCATTCAAGGCTTTGAACAGGCAGCTATTGCCAAAACTCATTCAGAAAGACACCTCTAGATTAACTAAAATTTATTTTTATTCCATGCTGTTTTCAGCCAGTCTTATAACTACCAACATGTTTACAGCAAAATTAATTTTGCAAAATGTATTAATAGTATTTTCTGCATAAATTGTTTTATTTAAAAGTATTTTTCTAAGTTTTGATAAACACTTTCTTATTGATTTTTAATCTCCTTGATTACATCCACTCTGGGGTTTTATAGATAAAAGTTAAAGATGATTATAGGAGAAAACTGAGAAGGAAATATTCTCTTTTATGTTAATAATAAAGTTAGCCTACCTACATAAAGATGAAATTAATACATTATTTGACAGATTTTCATTGTTAATATAGCCCAAAATGCTCTATATTTACTTTTTATAGTATGATGGAAACCTTTGGTTACACTGTTGGGGTTCAGGGGAGCCCTCAGTTCCCCTGAGAGGACCTTTCTCCAGGTTCTTGATCCTTTGCTCTCTCAAGAATGAGAGAGGAGACCACGGCGCAGTGTGCTCGTAAAGTAAATACCAGACCCCAAAACAGTGTTTGCAGAAAGTGATTTATTTAGGTAGAGAAAGAGAAAAAGGAGAGGAAAAGAGAAAGCTTCCATGAAGAGTGTGGAAGGGGACCCCAGAGGGGGAATCCCAGAGAGGAAAGACAGCTTCCACGAAGGGAGTGTTCGTTGAAGGGGATCCAAACATGGAGTCCAAAGGAGTGTGGAAGAAGGGGACTTTTAACCTGGGAGGAATTCCCACCTTCTCCAAGCCCCCACAGCCAGTGAAAAGAGTTCCTTTACACTTCCGCTGGAGTGATTGACTTTTGACCCTTTCCTATGTGCGGGAATATTAAAACAGAGACTGTCAGATCTCCCTGGTGGAGAGAGATGGGAGTGGGACATGGCACTGGGAAATTCTTGCCCTTAAAACTACGCCCCCTTGTGGACCCGGAAAGAGAACACATTCTGTCAACACTTTAGTAAAACAAAATGCTGTATTAATCGTTGATATTACATTATAAACTTTATGACCTTTAAGAAAAAAGATAATTTCAAAGAGGCATAACTCATGAGCATGTGGTGAAGCGGCATCCCATTGAAGATCAGTGTTACTGTTTTTAATCTCTTATTTAATACTTCAGTATACCGGTGGCTATAACTATAGGGCCTTTGTTTTGGTCAATGATATTTAACCTCCCATTTATGTTAATAAACGGACATTGCTCTTAAAGTGGGTTGTACATTAACCATACAAAATTGGACATTTGTTGCTAAAGGAAATGGTTTTATTTTCAAATGCTTCTTTGCCCTTTATAGTCATTTTCCCCATTATTAACAATAGTTCTTTGCATTTTTGTAGACATGAGGAGGCTTTTTTTTAAAGCCATATCCATCTAATAAATAAATTCAGTAAAGTTATAGAATGTAAAATTTAAAATCCAGATAGAAAAATTCATGGCCTTTCTATACACAAATAACAACGTAGCCATGAAAAGAAATCAAAACGATCCCATTTAGGATAGCATAAAAAAATTAAAATACTTAGTAGTAAATTTAACTTAGGAGATAAAAGACCTGTACACTAGAAAACAATAAAACATTGACAAAAGAAATTGAAGAAGACATAAATAAATGGAAAGCTAGTTCATGCTCATGGATTGGAAGAATTAATATTGTTAAAATGCCCATACTACCCAAAGCAATGTACAGATTCAACATAGTCCCTATCAAAATCCCAAGGACATTCTTCACAAAAATACCAAAAAAAATCCTAAAACTTACCAGAGACCCTAAATAGCCAGAACAAGTCTAATGTGGGTTTGGGAGGAAAAGAGATATCACAATGCTGGCACAAAAACAGACACATAGACCATTGGTACAGAATAAAGGTTTCAGATATAAATCCAAACATATATGGTCAACTAATTTTCAACAAGGGTACCAAGAAGACACAAATAAATGACTCTGGGGAAACTGGATTTCCACATGTAAATGAATGAAATTGAGGCAGGCACAGTGGTTCATGCCTGTAGCCTAAGTACTTGGGTGGCTAAGGCAGGAGGATCACTTGAGCCCAGGAGTTGGAGGTTACAGAGAGCTATGATCGCACTGTTGCATTCCAGCCTAGGTGACAGAGCAAGACGCTCTCTCTTAAAGAATGAAATTGGACCTTTGTCTTACACCATACACAAAAATCAACTCAAAATAGGTAAAAGACCTAAACGTAACACCTGAAGCCATAAAACTCCTTGAAGAAAACATGAGCAAAAGCTTCCTAACATTGGCCTTGATAGTGATTTCTTGGACGTCACACCAAAACCTCAGGCTACAAAAGCAAAAATAAGTGTGACTACAACAAACTACAAAACTTCTCCGCAGCAAAAGAAACAATCAACAAAATCGAAAGGGGCAATATACAGACTGGAAAAAATATTTGCAAGCCATATATCTGATAGGGGGTTAATATCCAAAATTGATTTTTTTAAAAAAAAACTCGTACAATTCAGTAGCAAGAAAAGATATAATCCTTTAGACCTTAATAGACCTTTTTTTTTTTTTTTCCTGAGTATGGCTCTGTTGTCCAGGCTGGAGTGCAGTGATGCGATCTCTGCTCACTGCAACCTACATCTCCCACGTTCAAGTGATGCTCCTGCCTCTGCCTCCTAAGTAGCTGGTACTACAGGCGCCTGCCACCATGCACAGCTAATTTTTGTATTTTTAGTAGAGACAGAGTTTCACCATGTTGGCCAGTCTGGTCTCAAACTCCTGACCTAAGTGATCCACCCACTTCGGCCTCCCAAAGAGCTGGGATTACAGGCATGAGCCACCGTGCCTGTAATGACATTTATCCAAAGTTGACAGTAAAATGGCCAACAAGTATATGAAAAGGTGCTCAACATCACTAATCGTCAGGGAAATACAAATCAAAACCACTATGAGGTATCACCTCACATCTGCAGGGAAACCTAGTATACTGTTAGTGGAAACATAGATTGGTGCAACTCTGAAGGAAAACAGTATGGAGGTTCCTAAAGAAATAAAAAATGGAATTTTCATATGACCCAGCAATTCCTCTGCTGGATATATACCAAAAGGAAATGAAATATCTATCAGTGAACAAGTAGATAAACTGTGGTGTATACATACATACACACAACACACATACACACACACACACACTTACACTCACTCACTCTGCAAAATGTTATTCAGCATTTAAAAAGGAGATCCTGCCATTTGCTGAAACATGGATGGGTGTTATGCTGAGTGAAATAAGCCAGACACAGAAAACGATTGCATCTCATTTATATGTGGAATCATTCTTTTTAAAGGTCAACTATGTAGAGATAGCAAATAAAACAGGGGTTACCAGGGTTGTAGTTATGGGGAAGGAAATGGAAAGATGTAGGTTAAAGGATATAAAGTGACAAGTAGAAAGGTCTAATGTACAACATAAGGACTATAGTTAATAATAGTATCTTCAGGATTTTTTTCTAAATGAGTAGATTATAGCTGTCTTGCCATGGGGGGTGGGGAGGAAAATGGGTAACAGTGTTAGATGACGGGCATGTTCATTTGTTTCACTGTAGTAACCATTTTTCTCCGTGTTATGTCTTTTAACATCATGTTGTATACCTTAAGTATACAAAATGTAATTTAATTTTTAAAAAGAACTATACTCAACAATATAGGGCTACCTCAAAAGTAAACGTGAAAATAAACATTAGAATCATTTATAGGGCATTGGTATTAAAAACCACCTTATCTTAGGTTTAGATTGAAGGCAGCGTCATTTGTTAAGTTTATTTGAGGTTAAAAGTCCCCCCTTAAAATATGTAATACAGACTTATTGTTTAGAATTTTACTGGTTTTGCCTCACACATAACTTTACAATGCATAAATCGGGAATCCAGCATTTATTCCTGCATACCAACAAAATTTATATTTTAACTCATTAAAATTCTATATAATTTTAAAGCAAATGCTGACATTCTATGACCCATAAACAGTGTACATGGAATCAGTATGTCCTGTAGAATTACTGCTTTCTTTACCTCTCTGTAATGTACAGTAAGTCATCATTTAATGTTGGCAATAAGTTCTTATAATGAGACCAGTTTTACCATAGGCTAATTGATAGAAACAATTGCTAAGTCCCTTCAGAATATTTTTCATCACAGAAACATCACCAAACTCCTGAGGGAAGACCTAAGACACTCCTGATACTAAACATTAAAATAAATGTGAACCAACCATACATTTGAGAAAGACTAAATAAAAACAAGTAAGATAATTATGTATCCAGTGTTAGAGAAATCAATGACAGTGGTTGTATTGGTGGTGGGCTAAATCAAAAAATAATTTTTTGCAAAGCAAAAATTGTGAGGAGCACCGCCTACTACCACACAGTTCAGACTCTAGCCAATATGACAAGCTCATTGAATGCTTTCATACTACATCATTTTCTGTTGTGTATTTTGTATGATTATTATAGACTAAGTACTTCTGTTTTACAATCCTTTGTATTCATTCATTCACTCATTCATTTTCCAACTGCTTATTACAGTTTAGGATCTCAGTCAGCCACATCTCATCCCAGCAGCTCAGGAACCAATCCTGGACAGGGCACCATTCCATTGTAGGACACACTCACATACACACCCATGCTATCTCACACTGAGACAATTTAGATGCGCCAGTTCACCTAAACACACCTTTGGGGTGTGGGAGGAAACTGGAGTACCCAGAAAAAACCCCACCAGACGCAGTGAGAACTCTAAACAAACAGTGGCTCTGTCACAAACTCTACACAAACAGTGGCTCTGTCAGGAATATTATTTTTTCTCATCAACCAACATTGAACAAAATGACATTATTGGAGACCCTGCTATGGTTAATGCAATTGATGAGATTTAACTTCCTCATCATTCACTTATTTTTTCAAATATAAGGAGCATAGCAGACTCATCTATAGCTTTTTCCAAAGGTAACATCTCAATTCTTTATCAGCAAGTCACTCTGTCAGTGTATTTTTCTGTTCTCTTGTCCTCAAACCAGGCTTACATACTCTTCCTTGGAGTTTATGGGGATCTGACAAATTCTATTAGAAAGTCAGCATCACTTTTTGTCTGTCTTGACATCAACACACTAGGTCAGTCTATGTGTCTAAGAGAAACATGTCAAAATGGCTGACTTACTGCATTTCTCATTGTTATTCTCTAGAGTGATATCGCTTGAAGGTCATATTATAGATTGTTTTATCAAAGGCATGTCAACAATAGTAACTGGGCAAGGATTGGTTCCACCTAATAAGATAAGTCCTCCAAAACCACTAATAGCTAGATGCCCTAACAAAACCTGGTTGTCTAAATATTTCCCCATGACTTCAAGCTAGTCTGAAACTTACCATAATTGATCTGCACATTTCATTCTCAGTCCTCAAAAGTACATTGCTTAAGATATTTATTCCATAAGTATAGTGTGAAAGTGCAGATAAATCCAAGTGTGCAAACAGTATTTCCCTTTATTATTCCTCCTCTGTTCCTCCTCTGCCCCTCTGTTTATACACCTGGGCAAACTTATATGCACATATACATCTATATGTACATATGTATCTTTTCAGCTTGATGCCAGAGTCTCAGACTTACATAAAAGCAAGTCTGGTAAATGAGTTCAGATTATGATGTTTGTGCCATCCTGAAATCAGTCTCCAAGAAAAGGTTCAAAATATCAACTTATCAGATTTTTTTCTAAAATAGACTCTCTTCATGGTTAATCTGTAGAATCTTATTTTTACCATAACTTATAAATTGGAGGAGATTGGAAGGCATGACGTATACCAACTTTTTTAATATAGCATTGTTTCCTAGCATTGGTCAATGGGATATTGCCCATCCAGGATGAGGATATTAATGTGATATTTCAACTCTTCCCTTTACTGAAATCTGTTCATCTCAATGTTATTTATTGCCAGGCACAGTGGCATATATCTATAGTCCCAGCTACTTGGGAGGCTGAGGCAAGAAGATCCCTTGAGGCCAGGAGCTCAAAGACCAGCCTGGGCAACATAGCAAAACCCCATTTCTTTTTTAAATTTTATTGATATTATTAACTGATCTGAGTGCTAAAAGCAAATTATATAGACACCTTTATTCCCATAATTAGTTATTGTCATTCCTAAGAAATTCTAATGAGGCCAGTCATATCAGTCAGATAAGTCACTGGAAAACTAAAGTCTCAACACAAGAGCAATATAATGATTGCTCTGGATACGGGCTAAGCATACTGCAACTCCATGGACTTTATTTTTGACAGATTAAAAATAACCAGCTAATGAAATTAAGCACTAAAGTTTTATTCTTAGGTTATCCCTAGAGAAATAATTACTCATTTTTATTTTGGCTTATAACTTGATTACAAATTGAGAGCTGGCTTCTTTGTGCCTTGTAAGGAATTCAGGTGCATTTGATTAAGCGTTTAACATCACTCCCAGAGGCAGGGAATCTCAAAGAGTCATTGGGCATGGTAGGTATTAAACATCCCAGTTTTTCGGACCTGTAATCAACCTTAACCATGACTGTCACCTCCCCCACACACACTAGATTACCTGAAGGCCCTTCTGTGTCAGAAAGACTATACTAGAGGCTTGAACTTCATACAAGTGAGAATTAGATTTAAATTACTAAGCTAATTTTCATTTCTGATTTTAATCAAAACTTAAATACTTGTCTCCAGAAATAAAAGGTAGTCATGTTCATCTAATACCAGCAGCCCTGTCTGTCCTGCCATGGGCAGCTTATCCTCCCTCCCCCACTTCCTTTCCTTTCTTTCTTTCTTTTTGTACAATGTTGAATTAAGGTCACCAATATCTACTCATCACTCCAATAAGAATTTTAAGTCTGGTTAAAATATTTAACATGAATTGACACCACAGTGGCTTTGTATCATGCATGTTAGAAATAACCGATTAAGTTAAATGCTGATGTTGAATTCTTTTGTTATCTTTATAGGAATAGTTATCCAGTATTATTTTGATTTATTACTGATTTTTTAAATAATTATCCTAGACTGGGTAATTTAAATGTGTAAAGCTCTGTAAGTACATACTGGACCTAATTTGCAAGTAAAAATATAGTTCATGCAAATAGTGGATGTGCTCTTAGAGGCCAAGAGGCTGTTCAGTATCTGTCTCGAGATGCACCTCCCCCTCTGTATGTATTTATTCATATGGGGCTAGAAGTATCATTTGGTGTGCTCAGCAAGTCATATTATTTTCTTTGATGTGTTTTCTCTTAGAAGCTTTTAACCTCTTTATCTGTATTGCAAACTTTAAAGGATTTAGTAAATTTCAAATTGACCATTTAGGGATATAAGCAAGAATACTCACTAAAAGTAGCTATAAGTGAAATATTGGTAAATAAAAGGATCATTTATTCTATTAATATTATTTGCTACAAACAGTTATTGAGGTGTGTATTTTTCATAAAGCTGCATTTTTTGTTTTTTTTCTAGACCTAAGACAGTATACGTGTGTGAGGGCCAAAAATTTTCTCCTATGACCTCTGACAGTATGGAGCAAAACTTACAGGTCTAGAGGTTTGATTTAACCTTGTAAAAAAAGATAGATAGACAGACAGACAGACAGATAGATAGATAGATAGTTTTGTTTTGTTTTGTTTGTTTTATCATTCCTAAGAACAGCATGTGTTGGTATATGAAGAATGGTTATTTAAGCAAGGAAAACATTATAGGTACAGTTACAAATGATACCTCATTTGTAAGTAAAAATAAAATTGTTCTTGTAAATGTGAGTGCGTTCTCATTTAGGGGCAGTAGGTCTATTCATTGCCTCTCCCCACTTCCCACCCCAAAATACAGCTCTAGACATGTACATAATCAATATGCAAAACTACACCGCATGTTTACATTGGAAACAAACGTAGCCAATTACAGAAAAATAGGTGGAGCTGTTTTAAGCATTCATTAAATCTCTCAGGACAAGGGGTGAATTAAAAGTTATAAAAATAACTATTTTGAATTTAATTATGGCTGTGTAATTTAGTGCTTGTTACCATGTTCAATTTTAACACCCAAATCCAGTCTCCAAAAATACTCCAAATGAGATCCTGCGTTAGGGAACTTGTGACTGTGCCCACCACCCAAGCATTTTTAAATTAGAGCCTCAGTATGTCTCATTTTATACGGAATTAAAAGGAAATTCCTTTGAATTTCCAAAAAGAATTCTGTGGTTTGACCAGTCTTAAGTAAGTATGATGTTGAGTTAGGGTCCTGGTAGGTGGGATTCTGTCAGCACATCCACAGGGTAGAAAGCCTGATCTTTTCCACCTGTTAATGGTCTGCACAATCACAACCAAGAAGCAGGTTTCTACAACTCATTTTCTTGTTTTTAATTATGTATCTTGGAAAAATAAAGTAGTGTAATATAAATGTTGAAATGTAAGTTTAAAAATTAAAACATCAATGAGGGTCACATTTCCATGAAGACTGACTGTCACAGCTACTTACCTGAGAAGTAATAATCAAAACAGGCATATGAGAAGGGGAAGGAAAAGGTGCAGTTGTGTGCCAGACATTGTGCTAGGTACCTTAGAGTGGCAGAGTGGATGGTGGCTTACAGCTATATAACTTGAAAAACCCAAAATTCTTCCTTGTCAAAAAACTACACACACACACACACACACACACACACACACACACTTCTGTTCTCATTATTTTGTGTCAGTTTCATTTATTTTTGCTAAATGTGACTTCTCTTTATGGTTCTCTTTGAAAATGTGCATCCTTCTGCAAAAGATGATGCATTAGGTGACAATCACATTATGATGTGAATCAAGGTATATGAACATGTCAGGAAGGGGAAATAGGTCCCGGAATTAGCCAAATAGGGAGGGAGAGAGGGAGGGAGGCAATCAGATGCAAGCCAGATTTCCACTACTTTACAAAGTTGCCGTGCAGTCATTTAGAGAGAGGCCCACCTCTAATTGTTACACTCTCATGAAGAGTGAGAAACTTGGAAATTTCTTTTGTATGTCCTTATCCCAAAAATAGGCATGGCATTTTTTTTCTTCAGTGAAAGAGGTTTGCAGCTGGGCTGGAAGTGTTAAAGTAAGAAAGGTCAACAGGTTACAGAGGCCAGTGCAACGGGGCTGTTAGAAGTAATCAAAGACCTACTTAGGGAAGCTGCAGGAAGCAGAGGGTTGAGATTTCTAACCTAGGGAGGTTATAGGGGCCATCTGGATAAGGAAAGTTTGCTCAACTCTAAAAAGGTATAAAATCCAGTTTAAAATGCTGATTAGGAAAATCCCAGTATAAGCAGTTGGTCTTTTTAAATGTTTCCTGTCTCACAGGACAAGATGATTCTGCCTAATAGTTTAGCATCATTTTGAAGGATTTAGTATATTCTCAGATCATTTGGTAAGTGCTTCTGCCACCTCTTTTCTTTCCTCCTTTTTGTGCTTTAAGAGCCCCCCTCATGATACCATTGGTTTCTATTTTCTTCTTTCTGAGATAAGTCTCCCTAGGGAAGACTAGAATGACAGTGTAGACTAAATTGTTGTCCAGAGTTGTCATTCAGTTGTTGCTTATGAACTAAGATGGAAACCACCTCATATTAATGCATTGTTTTGACGTATAAGCCAACACCTCATACTTAGCATAAAGTTTGTTGTTGTGTATTTTCCTTTTTGAACAATGATTTCGTACTATTTTAGTCCTATCTCAAATTAACATGTTTGCCTCTTTTGAAAACTCGTATTTCTACCTGAAACAGTAAGAACTAAGGAGAAGAGGAAGCATTAGAACAGCCCCTGCTGAAGACAATAGTATGATAAGAATATTGAAAAATACAACTTAATAGGCTAAAATGCCTTTGGGACATCAAATTATTGGCCATAATGCATCTTAATGCGTAGTGAGCCTTGCCAGTGGGGATCTCATGGGGAATAATGGTGATTAAAAGGTTTTTGAAGCGCAAAGTTGCATGACCAAGTTTGCATTAGAGACTGAAACTTGGTTCATCTGGGAGTGAACAAGAAATGCCTGAAGAAAGACATTCCAGACATGTGTTAGTCCATTTGCATTGTTATAAAGGAATACCTGAGGCTGGGTAGTTTATAAAGAGTTTTATTTGGCTCACAGGTCTACAGGGTGTGCAAGAAGCATAGTGCCAGCATCTGCTTCTGGCAAGGGCCTCAGGAAGCTTCCAGTCATGGTGGAAGAGAAAGGCAAGTCATGTGGTGAGAGAGGGAGCAAGAAAGACAGTGAGAAGGTGCGACACCTTTTTTTTTTTTTTTTTTTTTTCAGTTGGAGTCTCACTTTGTCACCCAGGCTGGAGTATAGTGGCGCTATCTCTGCTCACTGCAACCTCCACCTCCCAGGTTCAAGTGATTCTTCTGCCAATAGCTTCTTCTGCCTCAGCCTCCTGAGTAGCTGGGATTATAGGCACCTGCCACCACGCCTGGCTAATTTTTGTATTTTTAGTAGAGACGGGGTTTCACCATGTTGGCCAGGCTGGTCGCGAACTCCTGACCTCGTGATCCACCCACTCAGCCTCCCAATCCCAAAGTGCTGGGATTACAGGTGTGAGCCACCGTGCCCAGCCAGTGCCACACTCTTTTAAAAACAACCAGATCTCATTACTGAGGAAAGGGCAGTGAGCCATTCCTGAGGGATCCACCCCCCTGACTCAACACCTGCCACTAGGCCCTAGCTCCAACATTGAGGGTCACATTTCAACAGATTTGGAGGGGACAGATATCCAAACCATACCAAGAAAATATTTTGATGGCCCAGGTAAGAGATGACAAAGGCTATGAAGAGAAAGGAAAGGGGGAAGGCCAAGAGCTATTTGGAAATCAGAATCCCCAGGACTTAGTTTCCTTACAACTATGGCAGTATCAGTAGTGACTGTGTCCCATTCTCAAGTAAACTTGACTGTGCCTGGTCTCTCACAAGATTCCAGACCAGTCTTGGTGAGGGTATAAGATGTATTCCTAGTTAATATTATTTAGTCATTTCATAGTATCCAGTGAGTTAACTCTTCTATCAATATAACAAGCCATTCTCCATTTTCTACTAGCAGGAAAACAGAAAACAAGGTTCACAATGTGCTGCCTGTGATATGTTAGGATTTGTTTGGACATGATTTTTTATCCATGACAGAGGGATACAGTTAGAGTTTCAGTCCCAGAAATAGAACTGCCCACTTACTTGGCTGAGGCAGGGGTAGGGGAGAAGCAGTGTGCATGGACAGAATTTGGTCAAGTCGTAGAACATGTTGCCTAAGGGGTTTAAACAGCAGTATGTTAGAGTTCAGGCAAGATGTCGGTAAAACAGGAAACTACTGAATACAGACTAAATGTAAGAATCTTTATAGATTATAAGAATTGAAACCTTCAAGGACTGAAAGAAAGTCATGGGGAAACTGGAAGACAAAGCAAAAAGTCATTTATAGGAAATGGATCATATTGTCTGCTTTAGATTCAAAGCCAAGATAGCTATATATTAAAGCCCAAAAAGTGACACCACACCTGCCAGAATGCTCACCACCCCAAGTCAGGGACTTAAAGAGTCAGTGATTCTATAGGTGTAAATATCAGTTAGGCCCAAGGATGGAAATGAAGAAGGAGGTCTAGTCCAAAGGAGCCTGCCACTACCCACAAACTAAGTCTTCTTGACCAAATGGTTGAACTGTGCATAAATCCATATATTAAACAAATACTTACAGCATGGTCATCTGTAGTGTCATAGACAGTTCGTTGGTTTTGTGATATAAGACACCTAGATGTGTGTGTATAAAATACCTAGATACCTGGGGGGTATACACCAGTGGAGAGTAAGCTAGTCTTTAAAATCTGACATCCACAGAAGATAACAAGTATTGGTAAGGAAGTTGAGAATTGGAACCATTTCTGCATTGCTAGTGAGAATGTAAAATGGTGCATCTGCTTTGGACAGCACTTTGGCAGTTCCTCACATGGCTAAACATAGAGCTATTATAAGACCAAACAATTCTTCCTCCTTGGCATCACACTAATAATAAGAAAAAAAAAAAGACCAAGCAATTCTACAACTAGATGTATACCCAAGAGAAATGAAAACATATGTCCACGTAAGAAGTTGTATGCAAATGTTCCTTGCAACATTATTTATAGTAGCCAAAAAGTGAAAACAACCCACATGTTCATCAATTGATAAATGGATAAATATAACTGATATATTCATACAATGGAAAATAATTTGATAGTAAAAAGGAATGAAGTGTGATGCTACGACATTGATGAACCTTGAGAACATGCTTTGTAAAAAAAAGCCAGACACAAAAGACTACATATTATGTATGATTCCAAGTAGGCAAAATTTTCAGATGAGGGAACTATCTAGATACCAAAGTAGATTGATAAGTAGTTACCCAGACCTAGGGCTGGAGGATTTGTCAGCAGGGAGTAACTGCTAATGGGTACAGGGTTTCTTTTTGGAGTGATAAAAATATTCTAAAATGGATTGTGGTAATGGTTGCCCAATCTGTGAATATACTAAAAACCATTAAAGTGTGCACTTTAATGGGTGTATTGTATGGTATGTGAATTATACCTCAGTAAAGCTGTTTTTAAAAACCTAGCTTCCAATGTCTTGGCATCTTTGCCTGTTTCCTCTACTACCTGCTGCAGCCAGAGCTTTTTGCAGTGTTATTTGGGGAAAGTAATGTGTGGACCTCTGGTGTCTTAAGTCCTCTACTGTAAGGACATTTTCTGAGATTTCATTAGAAATTGTTACTTAATTAAGCTTGGAATTGCAACCCAATAGCTTCTCAGTAGGAATGCACCATCTGTGCTGTTCTTTAGATGAGTTTATTCTAACAGGACGTATTATATTTCAAAGTGTACATTGATTTAATGTATGTAGCACTGCTATATAGACGTACAGGCTGAGTTTTTAAGTATTTAAAAATATTTTATTAAGTGTATACTTTATAGCCATTGTGTTTTTACTGTTTCATGACCAGTATTGACTCTAGGGGCATTAATTTGGAATGGTTTTAATTTTCTCCAGTCACTGCTGTAGGCCATGTTTTATGGAATCTTGCTTTTCTATCCCTCAACAATATCTAGCAGATCTTTTAGCACTCAGGTCACTTTCTCTTTATTAGAAGGTCAGTCTGGTCCATCTTATACCTGATTTAAATCTAATTTCCTCTTTCTACTCCATCAAAATGGGAGGAACATGATCTGGTTCTCAGATACCTCCTATTTCCCCCCAATCAAGCTCTAACTCCTTGTGGGTAAGGGATAGGTAATGTGTGAGAACAGTCTCCCTCTACCTAATTTCCCATGGTTGCCATCTTCCCTACATCTTTGGCAAACACAGCCTTGCCATCCATGCCTTCTGGGTAACAGATGTCAAAATGCTTCTTCACATTGGGTAACTGGGAGAGTTCACTGCCCAGTTCTCTGATGTTGAGGAGCTAGCCTAGACTCAACGTCCTTGCCCAGCTCAGCCCCTTTCCCAGTGGTGTGTATACTGATAAATGTTTAACAAAGGCTGGGCGGGGGTGGTATGTGCATATGTACATACCTAAATTTATTGTACATTTTACTCATGTACTGAATGTGTAGTATATAATTTACAAATAATAATATACAGTACTCTTAAATGTAAATTTCGTTTAGCCAGCTGATTCTTCCAGAAATTCATTGACTTTTGCCAAACTCTTTTATCTGTATTCATCCTATGATTTCACCTGACAAATGAGTATATTTCTAACATTACTGTTGGATGATATTTTCATTTAAGAAATAAGACAAAGTGAAACAAAGCTGTCAGAGCTTGTTTTTAGTAATGTCATGAGCAGCTTCTTTGCTAAATCAAATGATAGTTTTCAAATACAGGAAGGATATGTCCTCTACTTTTTATACTGTTCACAGCGTGAGGACTCTAGAGATGACAGACTTTTAAATTTAATCTGCATTATTAGCATTTTCTATATCCTTTCCTTAAGTCTAGACAATCAACAAAACAATAAATGAAGTCCTGATTTTGTAGCATTTTTGCATTTCAGGCTACCAGCGTGACCCTTAATAAATGCATAATTGGGACAAGATGCATGCTGGCACACTTTTTCCCACCATGCAGATAGACAATAAAAAAGTAAAAGCATAAACGATAATAGTAAAATGATTAAGAGGTGACAAGTTTTTAAGTATTTTATACATTTGTTTTTAATATTTTAAATTTAATTATGTTTGCATAATTTTTTAAATAATGGCTGCATTTAAATTCTAAGAATTTAAAAATTGGCTGGTAAACAGAGCACCACTGCCCCTCACACACAGCATTCTTCTCAGAATTTCTTTGCTCTGGGGGCCCCCTCACCAGTCTCGCTCTGCTGGCCAGGCTGGAGTGCAGTGGCACAATCTTGGCTCACTGCAACCTCCATCCCCCCAGGCTCAAGCAATTCTCCTGCTTCAGCCTCCTGAGTATCTGGGATTACAGGCGTGTGCCACCACACCAACTAATTTTTGCATTTTTAGTAGAAATGGGGTTTCACCATGTTAGGTTGGTCTCAAACTCCTGACCTCATGATCCGCCGCCACCTCGGCCTCTCAAAGTACTGGGATTACAGGCGTGAGCCACCGCACCCGACCTGTTCTCCCCACTTGATAGGACACTGACAAGATAACAAGGATCATACAGACCACTTTTTTGCTGCGTCCGCTCTCTACTCAGCTAGTCCAGGAGCAGGTCAGCAGGTCAGCTGCCAAAGCAGCTCATATCTTATTTAAATTTTCAGACAGAGATAATATCCAAGAGTCTTTTCAAAAACACTCTCAGTCTTTACTAATGAATCTCTTGGTACCTTCCTGTAGTGCCTTTGAGAAAGGAAAGCCATCTTCTGGAGGGGAGGGTGCAGAAAACACCTCCAGTGCCACACACAGTACCCTCCCAAGGCGGTAGCTCAGTATTCCCACAAACCTTCTTTCTCTCCTTTTTCATGTTTTATGATGAACTCCTAGAGCTGGCAGAGCCAGCTTATCTTAGTAAGTCCTGAGGGAGATATTAATGTCTCCTTAGAATTTGGGATAGTGAATACCTCTTTTAGCATCCCTGATTATTAATTCTGAAGCAGTAGCACATGTTGCTCGACTTACGCAGTTTTATTTAGCATTCCCAATTTTACACCTAATTTGATAATGCCCATTATTTTATTTAGATCATGGAAATGATTGTTTTTCTCCCTTAATCACTGCAAGTCACACACTGTTAATGTCTTTTGAAAATACTTAGTCTTTCTGGTTTGGGTTAGGTAGCCTATTGTTAGTAGTCAGGTTTTTCTGCATTCCAAACTACAAAACCCAACTTTGTCCTAATCACTTCATTTTAGACCCAGAGGAATTCCATATTTCTAAATCTTGATAATATTATATATGTATAATTTTTATTTTTATTGTAGATTCAGATTTTGCTATTAGGTTAATAAGCTTTGCTTTTTCTTGAATAGTAACAAAAGGTAAAGTCTTCTCAACTCCTACACTTAATAGCATAGCAGATGATGACGCACTGTCACTGAAGCAGAGCTGCACATGCAGGTTTGTTACAAAGGCATATTGCATGATGCTGAAGTTTGGAGTTCTGTTGATCGTGCCACCTAGGTAGTGAACATAATACCCAGGAGGAAGTTTCTTAGCCCTTGCCCCCTTCCCCTTCTCACTCTCCTTTTGAAGTCCTTAGTGCCTTTTGTTCCCATTTACATGTGTGTGTGCGTAGGTTTAACTCCCACTTATAAGTGAGAAAATACAGTTTTTGGTTTTCTGTTTCTATGTTAATTCACTTAGGATAATGGCCTCTAGCTGCATCCATGTTGCTGCAAAGGACAGGATTTTGTTCTTTTTATGGCTGCATACTATTCCATGGTGTATATATAGCACACACCTTTATCCAGTCCACTGTTGATGGGCACCTAGGTTGATTTCATCCCTCAGCTTTTGTGAATAGTGCTGCAGTGAACATACCAGTGCAGGTGTCTTTTTGATAGAACAATCTATTTTCCTTTGGATATTTACCCAGTAATGAGATTGCTGGGTCAAATGGTTTTGTTTTGTTTTGATAACATTATTTAGACGGACATGAGAGTCCTATATCCCTGGGGTGAAATTCTTTAGTTGCCCCAAGTATTAATCTCATCAAGATTAGGGTTCTCAAAAAAAAAAATTACAGAAGGAAAGGAATGAGGTAGGATGAGGACTTAATTTACAAACCCTGCTATAAAGCTATAGTGATAAAATCAAGAGTGTGTAAAGCAAAAGACAAATTAATCTATTGAAAGAATAACAAGCACAGAATCAGGTCCAGGTACACATGGGAAGCTTGTGTGTGATAAAGCTAACATTTCACATAAAAGTTAATATAAATATAGAAGAAAGTAAATATGGGGGGATATTTCTAAAATACTGGAATGAATATAGAGGGTCTTTATAAACATACACCAAACCAGAAAATATTAAGGAAAGATTGACTGCGCTGATTACTTAAATTTTTTAAATTTACATTTGGCCAGAGACGTCATAAACTAGGTTAAAGGACAAATGATATACTGAGAGAAAATACTTTTTCCACACATAATAGATGATCCGTGTGATCCTTAGAAGTGCACTAAATTTATTTTGGCTGAGTACTAAACAGCCAGCATTAAAATCAATGAACAGCCTAGGACAAAGCTGAATGTTCCTATCGTAAAATGACTTTCTGAGATATGTGAATAAATATGAAATTTTATTATCAAGAACTTAATATTATATTGAAGTATCAGTATGTCTCTAAGGTTTTTCATTATGATGTACCAGTATTCTTTCTCAGTACTGCCAGCTGCTAGGTGGTTCCTCCACATTTGGAATACCTAAATAGATGCTGTTGTCACCTGATTAAAGCATGGATTTTGTGGGCTATATATGCCAATAAGAGTTACTGTTCATGAGGATTTTGTTATTAGGTTAATAAGCTTTCCTTTTTCTTGAATAGTAACAAAAGGTAAAGTCTTCTCAACTCCTACACTTTATAACTTAGCAGATGATGACGCACTGTCACTGAAGCAATTTCACAAACTAAAGCTGTGTGTAGTGCTTAAACAAAATGATTTGACTGTGTAAAGAAAATGTGGTACATATATACAATGGAGTACTATTCAACCGTAAAAAGGAATGGGATCCTATGATTTGAAAGGAATGGGATCCTATGATTTGAAAGGAATGGGATCCTATGATTTGAAAGGAATGGGATCCTATGATTTGAAAGGAATGGGATCCTATGATTTGCAACAACATGGATGGAACTGGAGGTCATTATGTTAAGCAAAATAAGCCAGACAAAGACACGCTTCACATGTTCTCACTTACTTGTAAGAGCTAAAAATTAAAACCATTGAACTCTTGAAGATAGAGAGTAGAAGAACAGTTACAAGAGGCTGGGAAGGGTCATTGGTGATGGGGGAAGGGAAGTGAGCACAGCTAATGGGTACAGTTAGAAAGAATGAATAAGACCTAGTATTTGCTAACACAACAGGGTGACTATACTCAAATATAATTTAATTGTACATTTTAACATAACTAAGGGTGTAACTGGATTGTCTGTAAAACAAAGGATACATGCTTGAGGAGATGATTACCCCATTTGCCATTGTATGATTGTTATGTGTTGCATACCCATACCTGTATCAGAGTATCTCATGTACCCCATCAATATATACACCTATGTACCCACAAAAATTAAAAATTTCAAATTTTTGTAAAGAAAGCACTTTGTAAGCTCGTCTCAGTAGCACACACCTATAGCCCCAGCTAATTAGAAGCCTGAGGCAGAAAGGATTGCTTGAGCGCAGGAGTTTAAGGCTGTAGAACACTATAATCATGCCTGTGAACAGGCACTGCACTCCATCCTTGATATGACGAGACCTTGTCCCTAAAGAAAGAAAGCACTTTCTCAATATTTAAGAAGCAGACATAAGACTTCTACCATGACATTTTAATTTCAAATACTTTTGCATTCTTTTGCTGCTTCATACAATCACTGGATATGCTACACTTTACGCCAGCAGCTGTTGCTTGTTACCAAGTCATTCTCTTTTGGTACAGGTTGAATGTCCCTAATCTGGAAATTTAAATGCTCTGAAATCTGAAACTTTTTGAGCACCTACATGGCTCTCAGAGAAAATGCTCACTGGAGCATTTCAGATTTTGGTTTTCAGATTGGGGTACTCAGCCTGTATTAGGACCTGCAGTGGATAATATTAAAACCATGTTTGTGCCAGCATCCTTTTAACATGTGATGGCTGCTCTTCTCTCTCATTTTGAACATTTGTATGAATGCATGTGTAGACAATGCCAAATCTTTCTTTCATATATTATATAGTTTGTCTTTGGCTAAAAGAGATTTTTAGTCCCAAGTTACTTTCAAAATGCTTACCAGTATTTAAAAATCAGTATTCAGATGTTAACAGTAAGTCCAAGTGGTGATGTTATGCTTACTGTATATCATAGTAACCTATATGATCTTTGATCTCCACAATTTCAGTAAACCTGGAAATGACATTGAATGAGGCATTTGGCTATTCAGTCTTCCAATGGCTAAGGCAGATTTTGACTCAGTACTGAGGCCAAAGCTTAATTATAGTGTGTTTTCAATATTTATAATATATAAGGTGTTCCTTCATATTAGAAAAAAATGGATAAGGACATGAACAAACTACTCACAGAAGAAATACAAATGGTGAACAAACATGAAAAAATGTTAAACCTTAGTAGGTTAGTAGGCATCAAGTTAAATGCAGGTACAGCAATGACAGATTATTTTTCTGTTAGTTTGGCAGCCAAAAAAAAGTAAAAACTGATAATGAGTTGGTGAGAATGTCCAGAAAGAGAGTAAATTGTACATACTTTTATTGAAGGGCAGTTTGGCAGCATTTACCGAACATCTGAAATGTATATACTAGTTCAGCACTGTCCTTTAGAGGAATCTACCCTCCAGAAGTACTCAAACATGTTACAAGATTTATAGAAGACTATAATATAGTTCTAACAGCAAAAAATCAAAATCTAAATGTGATCATAAGGGGAATGGAAAAGTGAATGCTGACTTACTATGCAAAGGAATACCTTAGAGTTACTGAAACTAATGTGCTAGGTCAATATATACTATCTCAGAAACATAACCACAGTATATTGTTACAGAATAAAATGCGAGTTCCAGAATGTCTGTGATTTCTGTTTAAATAAATAAAATATGAAAGGATGAGAGTCAAACCATTAACTTTAGTTGCCTCAAGGTGGAAGGGGGTATTATGTTGAAGAGAAGGTAGTATTTTTTTACTTCATACATACTTCTTTATTATTTGAATTTATTATAATGCACATCTATTGTGTTTAATTTTATAAAATATTTAAATAAAACTAGGCTAGACCAAATCATGGAATAAAAGTATTATGAAAGAAACAAAAATTAGTATTTTTCTCTTTGTAAGTCCAACCCACAGAAAGCCTCCAGTAACTTGGGGAGCTAAAAGAACAATGTTAATCAAAGATATAACAGAACAGCTGGAGGACAGTGGGTCATAGCCTTGAAGAATCCAACAAATGGCAAACTGCAGACTTCAAATTCCAATAACAAAATAATTGTGTTTAAAAAAAAAAACAGGATTAAAGTGAAAGAACGCTGTCAAAATCACCGCCATGTCTCTATCTCTGACTTGCCAATAACCCTTGAGTAGAGAGAGAACAAACATCTATGATGAAATCTACTTATGCTAGTACTTCAAAGGAACACCTGCCTTATGGCGTGACTGTGCTATTTATGGCTGTTATTGTGTATATACCTTATTTACTTATACTCTTCTAATCATCCATTCATGCAGTAAACATACAGGGTAAGGTTAAGAGGCATACAGAGATGACAGACAGTCCTTTGAGGGGAGAAATTTGTTTAGCACTGGTTCTCCAGTACCTGGAACTTAGTAGTGGCTCAGTAAATATTTGTTGAATGAATGCATGTGGTCTCGTCCAGTGAGAAAACAGATAAGTAAACAGACAACTAAAAGGCAGTACAGGTACACCTCATTTGACTGTGCTTTTGTGTTTCACATATACTGGTTTGTTGTTGTTGTTTTTTAAATAAATTGAAGGTTTGTAGCAAACCCATGTCTGTCAGCCCCATTTTTCCAACAGCGTGTGCTCTTTTGTGTCTCTGTGTCACATTTTGGTAATTCTCACAATATTTCAAACTTTATTATTATATCTTCTAGGGTGTTCTGTGATCAGTGATCTTTGATGTTACAATTGTAAATGATTTGGAATGGCCTATAAGTGTTCAGCTGAAAGGAAGAGTCACATGTCTCTGACTTTAGATTGAAAGCTACAGATGATTAAGCTTATTGAGGAAAGCATGTCAAAAGCCAAAATAGACCAAAAGTTAGGCCTCTTATGTCAAACATTAGCCAGTTGTGAATGCAAAGGAAAAGTTCTTGAAGGAAATACAAATACTACTTTATTGAACACAGGAATGATTTAAAAAAAAAAAATGGCAACACAGCCTCACTGCTGATAAGGATTTAGTGGTCTGGATAGACAATCAAACCAGCTACAACACTCTGTTAAGCCAAAGCCTAATCCAGTGTAAGGCCCTAACTCTCTGCAGTCCTATGAAGGCTGAGAGATGAGGAAGCTGCAGAAGAAAAGTTGGAAGCTAGCAGAGGTAGGCTCATAAGGTTTAAAAAAAGAAGCCATCTTCCTAACATAAAATTGTAAGGTTGGGTAGTGACCAAGGAAAAAGGCGGGTGCAAGATGTAGCAGCAAATGCTGATACAAAAGCTATAGCAAGTTGTCCAGAAGATCCAGCTAAGATAATTGATGAAGGTGGCTACGTTAAACAGATTTTCAACATAGGTGAAACAGCCTTCTGTTGAAAGAAGGTACCAATCTAGGACTTTCATAGCTAGAGAGAAATTAATGTCTGGCTTCACAGCTTCAAAGGACAGGCTGGCTCTCTTAGTGGGGGACTAATGCAGCTGGTGACTTCGAGTTGAAGCCAATGCCCATCTACCACTCCAAAAATCCTAGGACCCTTAAAAACTATGCTGTGTCTGGCCAGGCGCAGTGGCTCACGCTGTAATCCCAGCACTTTGGGAGGCCGAGGCAGGCAGATCACTTGAGGTCAGGAGTTCAAGACCAGCCTGGCCAACATGGTGAAACCTTGTCTCTACTAAAAATACCAAAAATTAGCTGGGCATAGTGGCAGGCTCCTGTAATCCCAGCTACTCAGGAGGCTGAGACAGGAGAATTGTTTGAACCCGGGAGGCAGGGGTTGCAGTGAGCTGAGATTGCACCATTGCACTCCAGCTTGGGCAACAAGAGCACAACTCCGTCTCAGGAAAAAAAAAAAAAAAAAAACTATGCTGTGTATACACTGTCTAATCTGCCTGT
>CAUYLG010019735.1:0-28518 GCA_963573385.1 Cacajao melanocephalus
TTTTATTTTAAAAAATTGGGGTCCTTAATGGTAAAAAAAAAAACCCCGCCTTACCACCGTTTTTTTTCTTGGCCTTTTTTTTTTTTTTTTTTTTTTTTTTTTTTTTTTTTTGGCATCTAAGGGAAACGTGAGGGAAATTGAGTGGGCATACTTCACTGGAGGAATGAGTCTGGACAGCATACAGGACTGGATGAAATCACCTGGGGAGTGAAGACAGAAAGAGTAGACTAAATGTGCTAACTGAGCCCTGGCACAGTCAAAATAGTGAAGTTCAGAACAGAAGGTTAAGAAAGATTCCATTTGTTTTTCACTTGAGCAAAATGAAACGTTATAAGTTGCTTAATTTTTTGCCTCTCCTTACTTTAGCAATTATTTCATACTAATTTTCTAATTGTGTAGTTTGATTTTTTTGGTCACTATTTACCTCTGGCCCTGTACATTGTGAAACAGGAATTCGGTGAAATCTGTTTTAAGCCAAATCTTCTCCAATGTACATGGAATTTAAAGGTGAAAGCAGAAAGAGCAGTCATCATCCTTTGGCTACCCTATTTTATTCCTAGAAGCTATTGAGTAGAAATCAACGTAGTTACCTTACAGTTATTATGAAAATGATACAAAACGAGTCTACTTAGGAGGATAATTTGAATCATAGACCTTATATGACATCTTTTAGTGAAATGAAGATTTCCCATGAGAAGGCAAATGTATTCAGTAACAGAGTGAAAATAAATACTAATATTAGTAGCTGGCTCCAGTGGAAACATTCTCTCTTTGGGAAAATACCCAGATAAGTTACATGGAGGGGAATATGAGTCCATGAGAAGAGGGTTAAAGGAAGTCCAGGAAACAGAAGAAATGCCAAAGCTCTTTCATACTGGAAATTCACAGACACATAGAGCAGAAAGTTAAAAGAAAAAGTGAGTTACTGGGCAACATTGTGAAATTGCCCAAGAAGTTTAGAAACAGCTAAGTCTAATGATTATTGTTAAGTTGTTATTACTGTAGCAATTTAAACTTTTAAATTTAAACTCCAAATTTTTATCAAAGTATGCCCCACACACAATGTGCCCTACGAGTGCTATTGTATGCTTACATCTGCATGCCTGAGTGTGTTCAGGATTTTTTTTTTTAATGTGCAAAACAAGGTAAAGTGCCGAGGTTAATGCCAGGATAGACAATAGCAAATTCAAAACATAGCATGGAGAATGAAGACACCCTTTCATAGTAAAAACTCACAATAAATTAGGTATAATAATAAACATATGTCAACATAATAAAGGCTTTAACCCACAGCTAACATTCTGAATGGGGAAAATCTGAAGCTCTTTCTCTAACATCTAGAACAAGACAAGGATGCCAAATTCTCTTACTATTATTCACATAGTTCTGGAAGATCCAGCCAGAGCAATTTAGAAAATAATAAAGAAAGGATATCCAAATTGAAAAAGAAGAAGTCAAATTACCCCCATGTAGACATTATCTTATATATGAAAAACCCTAATAGCTCCACCTGAAAAACCTTTCTGAACATATAAACAAGTTCAGTAAAACTGTGGAATACAAAATCAACCTACAAAAATTAGTAGTGTTTCTATACACCAACAATAAATTAGTAGGAACAGATATCAAGACAGCAATTCAGTTTATGATAGTTACTAACAAGTAGAACATGTTGGGATAAATTTAACCAAGGAAATGAAAGATCTCCATAAAGAAAACTATAAAATACTGGTCAAAGAAATTGAAGAGGATGCGAAAAATGAAAAGGCATCTCATATTTATGGACTGAAATAATACTGTGAAAATTACCATACTAACAGCAATCTATAGATTTAATATAATCTCTATTAAAATAACAATTACATTCTTCATAGAAATAGAAAAAAAGAGTACTAAAATTTATATGGAAACAAAGACCCCAAATAGACAAAGCAGTTCTGAGCAAAAAGAAGGAAGCTAGAGGCATCACATTACTTGATTTCATAATATGCTAAAAGCTATAGTAACCAGAACAGCATGGAACTGGCATGAAATAGACATATAGAAAGATGGAATGGAATAGAGAACCCAGAAATAAATCCACGTGTTTATAGCCAACTGATTTTTGACAAAGGCACCAAGAACATTCATTGGGGAAGGGACAGTCTCTTTAATAAATGGTGCCAGGAAAACTGTATATATGTGTAGAAAAATAAAACCAGACCCCTATCTCTCACCATACACAAAAATCAGCTCAAAATGGATTAAAGACTTAAGAGTATGCCCCAAAGCTATTAAACTACTAGAAAATAAATACGGGAAATACTTTGAGCCATTGGTCTGGGCAGAGATTTTATGGAGAAGACCTGAGACACACAGGGAACAAAAGCAAAAACTGACAAATGATCCAAAAGGCATATTGGTGAGGACTTAACTGGCTAGAAATTGTGCATTGGAAGTTTAAATCATTCTTAATTAAGGTCTTAAGGACAAAAGTGTAATATATCAATATTATTATTATCATCATTGTGCTGTCTTGACCCAGTTTTGAGGCCCTGGCTAGAGGTTGGTCAGCTCCTCTTCTTGAACCGCTGATCAAGTTTACACCCTTGAAGACTTCCCTATTGAGCTTTCACACTCCAGGGCAGATATACACCTGCCCTAATCACTCTAGGGCCAAGTATCAGACAACTGGGGACAAATCCTCTGCCCAGGAGTCCACAAAATAGATTCTAACTAGCCAATCCACAGGAAGTCTCGGGAACCTGACTTAACCCCAACCTGCTTGCCGTACGTTAGCCACCCTGTGCAGCTGCAATTGGCTGTTACCCTATCTTCCAGTGCAGCCTCCTGTGTGGTCCTATCTGGTAGCCATCCCTACTTAGGAGCTTTACATAACAAAGTGTTCTGCCTTTCATCTATTTGAGTGTCACTGTGTTGTGTTCCACCATCAGAAATATTTTTAAATCTTAAAAAACACACAAAAACACCAGCTTGATACCTGAAATTCATTCATATATGTGAATATATCTTACTATATGGAAGGCATTGATACAGTGACCCTATATAGCACTACTTTTATCTGGTTGCAAAAGAATCATGCTGAGGGTATTGTTAGAAGTGCAGATTTTTATGCTCCTTCCTTGACCAGCTGAATCAGAATCTGCAGAGGGTATGAAGTGGGAAAGTTTGTTAAATTTTTCAGGTGATTCAAATGCACACAGTGATATGGAAGATATACAAAACCTACTGTCTCACCCTCAAAACTTTAATTCTGTATTGAAATTCTAGGTCTGTTGCTTACTACTCCATTTCATGGAGCAAGTTACTTAACCTGCTTTAAGATTGAATGTCCATGTTTATAAACTGATAATAATAACTTGCTGGATTAGTAGGATAATTAAATAAAAAATTGTCTAAAATTATTCAGCATAATTCTCAGTGCTTGGAAAACAGTATCTATTATTATCATTATTTAGAGAAAAACTATCTACTAGAAAAATTAATGTGCCACAAAGATTTTGCAGGAAATGTTCATTCATTCCATAAGTAAGTGTTTGTTAAAGATCAACCTGTATGCGTTATTTTGGTTGCCTTGCTGGCAGTTTGGATCGTCTCCTGCCTCGTGGCATACTTTTCAGTGCCTGTGTAGGAATTGTTGGTTTTGATACATCTGCAAATCTTTGTCTTCACATGCTTTCACAGTTTTTCTCTTCTTTGAAGTTTTAAATATTTTCATCATTAACAAAGCACATCAGACAATCAAGGAATGCTAATTCTCAAAAGATGAAGTAATTGCTAAGCAACTTTTGGATAAAATTTCTTCACTTGGAAGCCAGTAGAGCAATTAGTAATGTAGATATTTCCAAATATGTACATATTGAAATGATCTAGCATCTGGGCTCACATGCATGACTCTAAATTTTCTATACTCTTTCATTAAGTATAAATATCCCAAAGGAATAATTATGTTTTCTACTATATTTGTTTTTAATGGTCACATCCATCTTGTCTTGTGCATGATGTTACCCACATTGTTGTAAAACCACAATTACTGCCAGCGGTCCTCTGTTTCCATTTACCTATTGCCAAAAGAAAATGAAAGAAAAGATGTAAATTTAAGATGTTGATAGAAACTACTTTTCTTGCTTTCCTCACTACTCAATTGCTGGATGATGTGGAGCAAGTTATTATCTTCTGAGTCCATACGTTGATTTATAGAATTAGAAATGGCAATACTTGCCACAACATAGAAATGTCTTGACAACTATGTCAAATAAATTGATATGTTTAGAAACTATTCTGAACTTTCAAACAATACATCTTCACTACTATTTTATTTTAAATGCATGCTGCTAGTGTAAGACTCAGAGTGTTTGGCTTTCTTACATTTTTCATCCCTTCCATGTAGATACAAACCAATCCAGTGTTCTTTTTCTCACTGACCTTCTGGCCCTAGCCTCACACCACCAGGGACCATATAGGTCACTGTCATTCCTTTGCACCATAGGAATAGAAATTACCAACGGGAAAGTGGACAGTGTGCCCTCCAACTCCAGCTCCTTCTCTGGAAAGCATAATGATGAGCTGGGTTCTTTGAACCAGCAGTCAAAGGTGCTGAGAAGTTGGCAAGAGCTATTTTCTGTCGCTGTTGCACCTGGATTTCTCCCAAGGCCAGTGGTGGTAGTTCAACCCCCAACACTGAATCAGGGCATCTACATTCTAATTTCAGCCCCTCCTGCATAGAGCATTTTATTTATGTTTCGTTTTCTGCTTTTTTTTGTAAGAAAAAATTCTATTTTGATAGTCTCTTCTTCTAAAGAAGCTTACAGTTCACAAAAACTCTTAGGACAGACATACTCAAACCTAAGAGAAATGCTGTTACAACTACATTTCTCTTCAGGCAAGTCATCTTACATATTTGCCTTTATTACTAAAATTATAAAAACATGGAGGTAGGAAGTAAGAAGGCATCATTACATCACTCTCTGTTAAAATGGCAAATATATTTCTATTCAATGAGATGATCATAAATGGGCACTCTATCCATTCAAATACAAACATTTGTGGAGCCCTTGGTGATAGGAATTTGAAAATGATTAAAATGTGGCTCCTGTTCTCTATCAGATAAGAATCAAAGTAATTTCAGCTCACCTCAGATCTTTTTTCCTGACCAGATGTACTATTTGTTAAAGTCTTACACGTTCACCCTGGAGTATGGCTGGAAGGTAGCTGCTGCCTGTTTTTGGCTGGCTCCTAAACACTGAGCAGGCCCATAATAAACCATGCTTGGGGTTTTTTTTGCTTCTCATTCAGTTGGTCATTTAGGACTCCTCCATATGGCCATAGGTTTAATCTGAGAGAGGGCAGTACTGAAATGTAGTGGGTAACATTGGGGGTTGGTCTACCTATTTATGCAGCTTTTGTGCTTAGGTTTGATCTCATATGTACCATTTGCATCTTATATGGATCACTTCTTGACCTGCACAACTTTATGATTTGATGAGTTCAATAGAAAGCAACTCAAGGTAAGCAATTCAGAATGCATAGCTACTTGGTTTGTATATGTTGAGTGCTAAGGTTAATAGAGAGGGAAGGGAGTAGGCCACTACTGAATGGGCATCACATGTTCAGATATACCCATCAGATGTTTCAGAGTTCCCGTTTTGCCAGTGAGAGCCCTGACTTGCCTTTTTGTAACTTGAAAATTCTATTAAATATTAAGTTTGGGCCAGGCACGGTGACTCACGCCTGTAATCCCAGCACTTTGGGAGGCCAAGGCGGGGGATCAGGAGGTCAGGAGTTCAAGACCAGCGTGGCCAAGATGGTGAAACCCTGTCTCCACTAAAAATACAAAAATTAGCCCAGCATGGTGGCAGGTACCTGTAATCCCAGCTACTTGGGAGGCTGAGGCAGAGAAGTGCTTGAACTTGGGAGGGGGAGGTTGCAGTGCTGCCACTGCACTCCAGCCTAGGCAACAGCGAGACTCCGTTTAAAAAAAAATACTAGGTTTGGTCTTCACATTTTTATTTCTCTGATTATAGGAGATAAAGCCTCTTTTATGCTACCAAAAGGGCCCTCTGTTCATCAAACTTTACTTTTAATTTTTTATTAGCTTCGCTCTGCTTTTCATTATCCCTATGTAGGACATCAATGTGATTTAATAATAGCTGATTCTACTATCTTATATGCATTGCCCGCCTACCCTTACATTTATTTTATATTATTACTGATTATTTTTTTTTGAGACAGGGTCTCACTCTGTCACCAGGTTGTAGTATAGTGGCGAAATCACTGCTCACTGCAGCCTCGACCTGCTAGGCTCAGGTGATCCTCACACCTCAACCTCCCAAGTAACAGTGACCACAGGCTGATAATGCCCATGAATAATAAAAGGAAGAAAAAGTAGAATTGGGTGGATGTTTTCATTTAACACACAGATCTGATCTAACCTCTGTAATAGGAAAGGAGGAAGAAAGCAGGATTGTGGAGAAAGAGCCTCAGATTACAGTGTAGATCTGACGAATCTCCAACACACCCAAGCAGAGTTTCAGAATAAAGATTAGCCATTAGAGAAGTTCCATGGCCAAACACAGCTAGGTTCTATGCCCAGCTATGATCAGTCATCGACTGGGGGCTGCCTGGGAATAGCCTGCCTTCAGCTAGAAAGCTGAGACTGATCCAGAAGGAGCTGATAGCTGGAAACTATCAGTTAACTGCTCTTGTTGCAACAAAATGGCAAATTCTTCCTTGAAAAGAGATCTGAGTGGTGTCCCTCCATGGCTACCATAATATGTTTAAGCTGTTTTATGTGCTGTGGGATGGATCTTGCGATCTGTAGTTGTTTCTGTAGTGCTGATACATGGCAATTGGGTCAAATGAATTCATTCCTTTTGTCTGCATATTAAATTGCTGAGTAATAGTTTTCAACTACAATTGCTGATTTATATATTTCTATGCAAAATTCATTCTGGTTTTTTGGGGTTTTTTTTTTTTTTTTTTTGCTTTACATTGTTTAATGAAACTTCTTTTGTGCACATATGTAATGATTTTTAAAGTTTCCTGGTTCTCTTTCATAAGCGCTCTTGCCTTTGAATCATTCTAGTATTTATAAAGCCACAATTTATTTTTTGTTAGTATATATATGATATATTTTTTCATTGTTTATTTTCAACTCTCTGTTCTTATATTAGTTTGTCTTTTGTAAATAAAATACAGTAAGATTTTGTTCTACTTTGTCTTCAGTCCAGTCTAATAACTTTCATCCCTTGACTGTATTAGTCAATTTCTATGTAATATTATTTACTGATATCGCTGAGTTTAAATAAACCATTATGCTATTTGCTGTCTAATAACCTCATACATTCCTTTTCCTTTCATTTTTCCTTGCTTGGATTCTTTTTATTAGTCAAGTTATTGGTTTTATTAATCTTTTAATTAATAGTTTATTTTTATTGCTTCTATTAGATTTTTGTACAATATATAATATACATTGTATTATTCATTTAGTGATCACCATAGGTATTATAATGTACAATTGTTACTTACTGCATTCAACCTTAAAATAGTGTTTTTACCACTTCTTGCACGCTTAAGGACCTTAGGAAGTTCAACTCCATGTGCTTACTCTTCAATTGACCTTTTGTGTAATTCTTGTTTACATATTTTCTTTCTGCTTATCTTATACACCCCATGGGGTACTATTATTATTACTGGCATTTGAAAGAGCCAACATTTGTTTAAATCTGCTTATATTTACCCTTTTTGGCACTCTTCATTCTTTTCTACAGTTCTCTACTTCTATGTGGAATCATTTCCCTTCCGTATAAAGACTTCAGTGTTTCTCACCGTGCATATGTTCTGGCAAAGAATTCTGTAGCCTTTTTTTAATCTAAAAATTTCTCTGTTTTCCCTCTAAAAGGCAAAACAAAGGCAGTAATTTCTTAAGTTCACAAAAAAAAAGCTTTTTTTTTTTTTTTTTTTTGAGACCGAGTCTCATTCCGTCACCAGGCGCCAAGCTGGAGTGCAGTGGTGCGACCTCAGCTCACCGCAACCTCCGCCTCCCGGGTTCAAGCAATTCTCCTGCCTCGGCCTCCCAAGTAGCTGGGCCTGCAGGCACGCACCACCACGCCCAGCTAATCTTTTTGTATTTTTAGTAGAGATGGGGTTTCACCATGTTGGCCAGGATGGTCCCAATCTCTTGACCTCGTGATCCACCCACCTCGGCCTCCAAAAGAAAAAAAAGCTTTTAAAGAATTAAATGGGGTCATTGTCTAGCACATGGTTCATCCATGAACATTATAGAGTTACAGTAATAAAAGTAAAACTGAATGTGGATTTTTCACAAATGTGTATATTTGGCAAATGCTGCCAGGGAAAGTATATCAGAGCTAAATATTTATTTTCCAAAAGGGAATGATAATATAGCCATATCCATATATTCTATTCTAGATAGACAATAAATAATATTTAAAAATAGAAAATCAAAACACAATATATAGGCATGAATTTGAAAATAATAAGGTAGTGGAAAAAACAGCTAAGATTGTTACGTATTTGCTGCCTCTGCAGAGAGCGATTTGAAGAGAATTTGAGAGAGGAAACTGCTGTTTTTCAGTAAAACCCCATTGGGCTGGGTGCAGGGGATATGGAAAGTGTATTATCTGAAGTTTTCTTTAAATCTAAAACTGTTCTAAAAAAGGAATCCCATTTTAAAAAAGCAAATATATGCCATTCAAAATAAATACTTGACTATAAATGATTAAATTGTAGCATATTAAAATGCCTAATAGACTGTCCGGAACATAGAATAAGATTATCATGGTATTTCCTTTTTTTTTTTAATCCTTAAGGTCTCAGAAAATTGATCTGTCATCTGGACATTAAACTGTGTGCTTATTCAACCTTTCTTCCCCTTTTTGTCTGTTTTTTGCCATTTGATTCACATTAATTCAGCCGAGTCCACATATTTTGGGGGATTCCTTATTTTGGACAACCTTCAGACAATGATTTCTATAACAGGACAGCACTTTTCTATTTGTTGTAATCTTTTAATAAAACACCATGAAAACATCATCTTCTATCAAGGTTCTTGGACATTTACCCTCATATTTCAGTAAAGTACTGAAAAACTGTAAGTTATTGAAAACCACTCTGAATAACTGACATAATCCAGACCCTTCTTCTTTTATTGAATGCTTGCTATAAGGCTAAAACTTATCTAAACAAGCAAAAAAACAAACAAAAAGTCTATTCAAAACAGAAAGGCCACAGTTTCTAATGTCAAGAGCAGTGATGACAAGTCAGGACTTTCTGGGATAATTTCCACATCCTAAATGACAGCTTGATTATGCAGGGATGATTACTGGACCAAAACTTGACAAAGGGGTCCTAGTTCTTGACTTCCTTCAGTTTGGGGCTCCCTATAGGTCTTATTGTTCTTTGCTTATAAGATGCCTAGTAGCAGCTCACATCCTCTAGTTTTAGTAACTTTTCTTGCATGCTTAACATTCTCTTTATTGCACAGAATTACCAAACTGCCTCCTCTTGACCCACTGCATTTAACTCCCATACATGTAATTCTTTTGAAGCTGCAAGAACGTTCCCTGGAGTTATGCACCCTGATGGCTGGAGTTTCCTCTTTAGTAATTCTGTTCTTGGATATGACTTGGGACTTCTCACCAGATCTGTCTCCTTCCAACTCCATGGAAATTTAAGCTCTCTATTTATTTATTTTGCTACCAAAAGAGTATTTTTCTTTTCCTTCTCCTTCTTTTTCTTCATACTGATTAATGTAAGATGAATTAAATAATTTAGAGTGGTATTAGCCTCTTAACAATCTAAGGCTACAAAAAGGAATTTGTTGAACAAATATTCATTCCTATTTTCTGATCATCTGTGATCTTAATTTTCTTGTGATTGTTTTCTTTCCCCTAAGATTCCTTAGGAATCAAATTGCCTAAACTACGTTTGAGATAAAATGTTGTTTTGGGTCTTGGACAGGTGGATGTATATATTTTTGAGTTATAAAAAATAAATCACTTTCCTAAGTTTTCTCAATTTAGGAGCTAAAGGAAAAATATTTAAAAATTTTAAACTTGGCATGCATTACTAGAGAAGCAAAATTGATGCAAGTCTAAGTGAAAGCTGCTGACTGCTTTTCAGAATAATTAGTTTTGGAATAATATGTTTAATCACAGGTTCTTAGCCTGCCTCAGGTGTTGGGGGAAGACTATGTGAGGAAACTACTTGAAAGATGCTGTACAACATTACCATTGCGTCCTTCAATGACCAACACACCCAATACAGCACGCAAGATACTCCCTTGCAAGTTTAAATATGTATAAATTGACACTCAATGTGTTTAATTACATTTTTCAATGATTCTTATATTTGGAAAAATACTAAATTAATTCATAATAAATGAGTTATATTTTAAGACATTTCAATAGTGCCTGACATATTATATTCTATGTGTTTAAATAATACTATATATATATTTAAGTAATATATATATAACATAGTTATATATGTATTATAAAACTCCAAAAAAATGTATTTGTATATATAAATGTATATATACACATAAATTAATATTATTATAATTCTGTAAATATTCAGTTTAGAAAACAGGAAATAATTTAACCTAATTAACAACCTTAATATTGCCCGGATAAGAAAACTACAATAAGGGATATAAAGTGCCATTTCCAGTACAGTGCTCCTAATATAACGTAGAGAATCAGTTTAATATAGACTTTCTACGGCGGGTGCTACCTGAGGATAATGGTAGGTGTCTTCCCACTGTCAGAGGTGTATGAACCAGAACAATTCCATCTTGAATAGGAGCTGGGTAAAATGAGGCTGAAACCTACTGGGCTGCATTCCCAGATGCTGTAGGCATTCTAAGTCACAGGATGAGATAGGATTTCAGTACAAAATACAGGTCATAAAGACCTCACTGACAAAACAGTTGCAGTAAAGGAGCTGGCCAAAATGCACCAAAACCAAAATAGTGACTAGAGTGACCTCTGGTTGTCCTCACTCCTACACTGCACCAGTGCCATGGCAGTTTACAAATGCCATGGCAACATCAGGCAGTTACCCTATAAGGGCCTAAAAAGGGGAGGCATGAATAATCCCCCCCTTGTTTAGCATATCATCAAGAAATAACCAAAAAAATGGGCAACCAGCAACCCTCGGGGCTGCTCTGTCTATGAAGTAGCCATTATTTACTCCTTTACTTTCTTAATAAACTTCTTTTCACTTTGTACTGCGGACTCACCCTGAATTCTTTCTTGTGTCAGATCCAAGAACCCTCTCTTAGGGTCTGGATTGGGACCCCTTTCCTGTATAACCACTACTCACCCACCTCCCTCTAAACTCAACCTCAAAAACTGCCAGAATTAGGCCAGGTGTGGTGACTCACACCTGGAATCCTAGCACTTTGGGAGGCTGAGGAGGGTGGATCACCTGAGACCAGGAGTTTGAGACCAGTCTGGCCAACATGGTGAAGCCCCGGCTCTACTAAAAATACAAAAATTATTTGGGCATGGTGGTGTGTGCCTATAATCCCAGCTACTCCAGACACTGGGGTGGGAGAATTGCTTGAACATGGGAGACAGAGGCTACATGGAGCCAAGATTGCGCCACTGCATTCCAGCCTAGGCAACAGAGTGAGACCCCATCTCAAAAAAAAAAAAAAAAAAAAAAAAAGATAGAAAAAAAAGCAACTGCCACAATAGTAAATGTCTTTAAACATGTACTTATTTTTACTTTATACTCTATGACCAACAAAACCATTAAGAATATGTCTTGGTTTATGTCACTTTGAGCTATTTAGTAGCATTCAGTAAAAGTATGTAATTCAAAGAAGCAGACTGAGAAAAGAGAAGGAAAGGAAAATGGAGCTTTCCCAGATTTGATGAATCATGAACCACTGGTATTCTGCCATTTTGCTTCAGAATGGGACTTACATTCAATCAGCCCCCGACAGCCCCTTTCCCATCTGTTTTGAAATGCAAATTATGTAACCTTTTGCTTAAATCTAGAGCAACGTAGACCCTTCCTCTATGGTCGAAGACCATATTTCTCTCTTTCAGGTATTGAGAAGATAACAGATTCATTTAGAGATTTCCATGCTTAGAAATACCTCATCTGGAGATCCCTTCAACCTTATTCTTCCTTGCATAATTTAAAAAAAATTTAAAATATATTTTAGTTATGTGAATGCTATTTTATATGGTACATTCATTTGTTGGCATAATAATGATCCACTGTTCAAATTCCATGCAGCAGATCCAGAAAGGATTAGAACACTTAGGATAATGAACTATTACATTTTCAAGGCACATCAATGCATGTTGTAAAAAGGTGAGCAGAGAAGACCTTTATTCCTCGCACAATCTCAGGCTATTCATGACTTCCCCTTGTGTACAGCACCTAACACTTCATGGTCTGTTCTTATTACATCTATTGTATGAATTTCTTTACTCTTTGTCTCTCTTGTTGCGTGTAGACTTTCCTTGCCTTTTGAATTCAAACTCCCCAAGGAAGACAGACTAGGTTAGCCAGGCATTATTCAACATAGGCTGTTCTTGTAGGGTAAGCACTTACCCCATGTTGAGATAATTCAACATCATAAGAGTATTAGTAGATAAATTTTCTTTCCTGGACTAGATAGTTTGATTCTAAAAATATAATGACCCTAATAATAAATAGTAATTATGAAAACATACATATAAAAATCTTACATTGCCTGCTCCATGGTTGATACATACAAAAGAGGCATCTCCCCTAAGTAGATCAGGAACAAGGTAAACTTTCCATTATCTCTTAACAGTTTATTAGAGGTATTATCCAATGTGATTATACAAATGAAAGGAATTAGATACATAGGAATTGGAAAAGAAGAAGGGAATGTGTTGCTTATTGTTGGTCTAACAAATTACTATAAATTTGGTGGCTTAATAAAACACCTATGTATTAACTGATGTTTCAAGGTCAGAAATCTGACACAGGTCACACTAGGCTAAAATTAAGTTGTTTGAGGCTTGAAAGGAGTATTCATTTTCCTTTCATTTTTAGCTTCTAAAGGCTGCCAGTGTTCCTTGGTTTGTCATCCTTTCCTTAATCTTCAAAGTGTATCACCTCAGCCTCTGCTTTTGTTGTTACATTTCCTCTCTGACTCTGACCCTGCTGCCTTTCTCTCTTTTAAGAATCCTTGTGATTACACTAGATTCACCAATATAATCCAGGGTAATCTTCCAATCTCAAGATCACTAACTTAATCACAACTGCAAAATTCCTTTTGCCATCTAAGATAACATATATAGACTGTGGAAATTAGGATGCAAACATTTTATGCGGGGGGCAATAGTCTACTACCAAAAAAAGAAAACTATGGTTTTTTTTTCAAAACAAGAAAAATATCACTTTTTGCAGATGATATGATACTATACCTGAAAAACCTAACGTAACATTAAACCTAACAAAAATAATAGAAGAGTCTATTAAGCTAATGTAATGTAAAATTAACATACAAACATTAGTAGACTAATATGATAGAAATCATAATAAATTAGTAAATACATTTGCTATAGTAATAAAAATACAAATTAGAGAGACACTTAAGGGATTTGCAAAATCTATATGAGGAAATTCTTAAAACACATCTGAAAGACACAAGAGTAGATTTGAACTCACTAATGCAAAGACACCATTCTTTGTTCTTGAATAGGATGTGTCAACATCACAAAAGTGTCAAATAGTAACAATTTATTTTCTGGACGTAGTTATATTGATTCTAAATTATACTTGGAAAAATTAGGTTGGAAGAATAAGAAATAATAAGAAAGAATAAGAAAATCATGAGAACAAGATTGCAGTGAGAAAAACTATGTGAAAGGACAGCAATAAGGGTCTTTAATATCTAGCCCTGAGAGATATTCAATGTGTTATAAGGTCTTTATCATTAAAATAATGGCTCATTAATAGGTTGGTACAAAAGTGCAAACGTCTATGTGCAAAACTTTTAATGACAAAAGCCACAATTACTTTTGCACCAATCTAATATATTGACTTATGAATCAATGGACAAATTAATAGAAGGTAACTGAAAGTTGAGAATTAGACTCAGTTACATCTGAAATTAAGTGTATGATAACGTTCATATCTGAAAGCTGTGGGGAAAATGCAGTCTTTTTTAATAAATTATATTGGAACAACTTGATTAACATCTGGGAAAATAATAGAAGTGTATCCAAATCTCAATATACATCATGACAGACTTCAAATTAAATAGAAGAGAGAGAGAGAGAGACAAAGAGAACGAAAGAAAAAGAAAGAGAAAGAAAGCAAAACGTGAACAATAGAAATAAAAATGAATTATTTTTTAGTGGTTATGAGCAGCGACTGAAACTTTGGAATCAAGCTCCGTATGCAACAAATAAAAAGACTGATAAATAATGCTGTATTAACAATAGAATTTTGCGTGAACAAAACATCACAAGCAAAGCCAAAAACCTTATGTCAAACTGGGTATCCCTGTCCCTTACTGTAGTCTCCTCTTCTACTTGGCTCTGAACTTGGCCGTGTAACCAACTTTGTCCAATTAGATAAAGTCAATGTAATACAAGCTGAAGCTTGGGATGTGCTTATGATTTGATGATCATGACAGGAGGCAGCCAAATGCCTAAGCAGATGGGGCAGGTACCTGGTGAAACCCAGCCTCCAAGATGAAGGCAGTTTAAAACCTGAAAGCCAAGCTACAATTTAAATCCTCAGACTGGATGAGAATTTGTCTTTGTGTTTGGCATGCTTTCCTCTGATTAATCCCCACCCTTCACCTATTTTACATATACCTACCCTTTCCTAATTGGTTTTCTATACTGTCACGCCCATGTTTGAGTAGTGTCTTCACTTTAAACTTTTTTGAATACTCAAAAACTAATCAGCACGCACTCCCCATCCTGTTCCTATGGAGACCCCAAACTCAGTCAGTAGAGGAGGAGACGATCTGACTTCAGGGAAGAGACAACCTGACTTTGGGAAAGATGACCTGCCCTTCCCATCCCCTCTCCAGCTTTCCTCTCAGCTGAGAGATGTTTCCATTGCTCAATAACATTCTCTGCCTTTACTGTCCTTCAGTCATCCATGTGACCTCATTCTTGTTGGACTCTGGACAAGAGCTTGTGACCCACTGTGTGCATACCCAGATAGGCTGTCATACTGGCCCTTTGCCCTTTCCGGTGGAGGGCAGTCACCACACCCATTGAGGCAAGGGGCCAACTGAGTTTCTAACGTACTGCCATTTGTTAATGGCAGAACTAAAGGAGCACTGTAACACTTCCTCTGAGGCTTCGGGGTTGTGTCACCCTCACCTTGGCATCAATGTGTTCCCTTCAAAGTGACGTGCCTGCTCTTGCTGTGGGCCCTGAACAAAGCTTGCTTGGGTGTCAGTCCCCAGAGTGGCTGGCCGGATCCCACACTCACTCATGTGCACCTTTCTGTAAAAGGCTGAGCACAGTGGGTCGAGTAGACTGAGCAATCCTGCTGCGAATCTGGTGAAGGGGCTGAGAAAAATCCTGTATCATTGGGGCTCGGACTTTCTTGCTCCATGGAACTTTTGCTCCACCATATGAACAACACTGCTGGCCTTGTGGATGACAGACATTCTAGAGAGGATCCCCAGCCATCCTAGTAGTCCCAATGGAGATCCTTAATAGTGAATGAAAGCCAGCTCCACCCAAGCCTTCCTGACCAGAAGACATGACCAGGTGACCCATATAATTGTAGGGGAGAAACTGTCTGGGAGGAAATATGTCGTCAATTCCTTCCTGAATAATTATGATAATTATTATTTTAAGCTTTTCAAACTCTTTCATATATATTCTCTTCACTGACCTTCTTAATACTTTAGTAAAGTGTTTAGCCAGGTGTAATTGTCCTCCTTGAGATACAGAAAGATTATGTGATCTGCTCAATGTGACCTAGCTAAATGGGAAGACAGCTTGTGTGCTACAAGAGCACATCCGATTTTGTTTTTTTTCAATTTAGGAGACTTGCATTATTAGTCTTATAAGTTATTGTTTGTTCCTGTGCAAGTGAATTCATCACTTGGATCCTCAGTTTACTAACTTTAGGGGGAAAAAAATCCCTGCATAACCTTATAATGTTTTTGTGAGACTCAAATGAGGAAAGATTTTGTGAAATGATTTGCGCAGATTCTAAAACACTACACCCAGTGAATCAGGCTGGCTTCCTAACTTTTAGTCTAGTGTTGCACAGTGGCTAATTAAGAAGTGAAAGTTTCTTGAAATCAATAAAGTAGCACATTATATTTCCTGGTCTTTCTGTTACTTAAAATATTTGGTCAGAGCTGTATCAAAATGTCACAATAAGAGCAGTAGTAGCCCAAGAATCATGTTATTTCAGTCTACCAGAACCACACAATGGGGAAATGAAGAAAAACACTAGAGGCGAATTAAGCAGCACCATTAAAAATGACCAGCGACTTCAGTCACCTCCTGTCCAGTGACTCTTTTTGAATATGAGCCATGATTGCTCAACAAAGAAGGAAGCATTTTTAACGGATTTATATATGTCAGATATCCTGCAAATGCATTGCATGCATAGCCTCTTTCTTTACATCTTGCAGTAACCTCTTGAAATGTTATAGAATTCCCATTTTAACATGAAGACATTGAAGCCCAGATATGTTAAACAGCGGACTCCTAAAATTTCATTACTATGTCAGGGAGCCGAGAACTAAAGTCTAGTCTGTGCCCTGATTATGATTTGAAAAACAAGACAAAATCAACTTTAAAATATCACTAGGTTTCCTGATATTAGTCCATCTGTTGTTTTGGTTGCAAAATCATTTCATCATTCATAATCGTAGTTATGTTGCCCTTTTTCAAACAAGCATTCTTGCGAAGTTTTAGCTGCAATGACTAGCCCCTAAGTGAAGTAAGGAATGGAAATTTTAGCACAGTTAGCAAGACAGCCTCATGTTGATTTGTAGCATCAGCTCTGTGATTCCAAAAATAGAGCTCATTGAAGCAATACAGCCTTTGGCTGACACAACAGCAAGCAAAAGTCATTCTAGTCCAAGGCTTCTAGTTGGACCTTGCATTTGCAAGAACTGCTTATGAATCTTCTTTTTCCCTTGACAAGTGGGAGCCACTATTGCCCACTTCAGCACAGACAGTGCCTTTGATTTAAAAGGCCTGTAGACTGCTTAGGCCAAAGAAGGTGTTTGGGAAACCAGTTTTCTCTCTCGAAAAGCAAAATATCTCCTAGAGGGAAATATCTAGTAGAAATGACATTTGCAACATCTGCAGGGTGATCTCTGTTGGCTGAATTTTCTATCTGAAAGAGGTATATATGCTAAAGAGATTGAATGCAAGCGATGGCTTTGTTTAGCTGTTTTCTCTAAAAGTGCTTATCTTTGAGTTTGGGTTCTAAAGAAATAATTGAAAAGGCAAGTCCAGACTTCAGAGGTGTCAGACTGATTTGTAGAGGAAGTAAACTGAAGTATTTAACTTTAGAGACAAGGCAGCTCAAAAGAAGAGTAATAATAGTTTTTCTCTCTCCTTTGATTTATTTTTTCCCCACTCTTCCTTCCTCCCTCCCTCTACCCTTCCCCTTGAACATGGGTTCAAATGATGATTAGAAACAGCAAAAAATATTAATATTTTATGCCCAGTTACCTCACTCCCTGTACCTTCCCCTTGAACATGGGTTCAAATAGTGTTTAGAAACAGCAAAAATTATTAATATTTTATGCCCAGTTATCTCACTGGTGTTTTATTGCTGAAAATAGCAATGAGTCGTGCTAGATTTCAATGAAGTAAATATCTTGCCCAGTGGAAGGGAGATTTGGTTATTTTACCCATTGAGTGGGTGGTGTTTTCCCTAACATCTGCAAAGGCACTTCCACTCTCAAACTACTATAACAAATCAGAATAAAAGACCTACAAAATTTCCAATCTCAACAACTTCCAGTTTTTGGTGAAGACATGAGATGGGATAATGGAACTTCTATATAAAAATCTATTTTTAAGTTTTTAAGTGCTTCAAAGGAAGATCCGTGTCTGGGGAATGGGGATGTGATACAGACTACACAGCCCTTGGTGCCACTCTTATTACATAGTCTAACCAAGTGGGAATTCAAAAGTAACTTTCCAGAGTGTCATTATAAGGACATTTATGTCTGACCAGATGAATCAAGATGTCAGATTCTCATGGCCTTTGCATTGATTCAAACAAAAGTTGACCCTTTGGAGATTTTGAAACTTTCAGCTTCTTTTCTACTAAAACCTAGAATTGTGGATTGGAATGTGATCGAAATAAAGTTACACCTTATTTATATGACTGCATAAAATGTATACAAAAAACTGCAGTCTCATTTTAAAGTATTTTGTGGCTTATTGAATAAAAGCAATACATTACAATAAAAGCAAGCAAAAGACTACTGTTCTATAGGAATTATATTTTTTATCTACCCATATATAAATTTAACAAATAACTTTTGATTGTCTACTATGTGCTCAGCTCTGTGCCTGGCTCTGGGCATATACAAGAGGTAAATGACCTTCTGCAAATTGAGATGGCTTTTTGGTGATCTCATAATATCATGTCCTAATGAAGGCTATGATTAAACAAAAAATAGTAAAATGCATAGTCATGTAATAGAATCATAGCAGCAACATATAATGCATGTCAAGGGATACCACAACTTGAGTTGGGAATTTAAACTGGAGAATAAAGCAGAGAAAAGGTCCTTGAAAATATGGCTAAGTGGCCAGGCTGGATAGTGTTCACTTCTGCTGATCTGATTAAATTGGGATGATACCCTGAACTCTCTGACGCAGTCAGATTATTTTAGTCTTCTGGGCAGATAATTTGATGAATATGGAATAAAAATTCTGTGCTTACAGCCTACCTATATGAAAAAATTATAATCTGGGAAAAAAACTTTCAAGTAAATCCTAGCCTGGATTAAAAGATGTTGTATTATAAATGTATAGGTGCCATTATAGGAGTGTTTGTCTATTTCTCTCTAACAATCTATGTCAATTATGGCACATAAAAGGCGCTGATGCACCCAGTTCTTATAACTGAGTTCATGGAAGATGCTGATAATCATTATATGCTTCCTTCAGAATCTTTCTCAACACTGTGTGCTAAGCAGCCAATGGCTGACTACCAGAATTGGCAATTGATATAAAAGATTTTTGTTATTCTGTCCCTGTGTGCCTAAGTAGTAGTGACAAATTATGTTGTGAGATGGTAATTATTTCTCAGGACAAAAGAAATGATAATCTCAATGTTTATTGATCACCTTCTGTGAGTCAGGCAATGTGCCCACTTGACTTTCAGTCCCACCTAGTGAAAAATATATTACTATCATTTCCTCATAAGAGATTAAATAACTTGCCTAAGGTCAGATAGCTGGAAAGTGGCAGAGCTGAGATTCAAATCCAGATCTGTTCAGTTTGAGAGTTCAGGTTCTCACTCTCTTACCAAACCTAAAAATGCAACTTCCTCTCCCCTTTGTGAGAATGAAGTACAGTTTTGTGGCTCTGAGTTGACTCCTTTTTCTAGTAATATGTCTTAATTAAGCTCCCAGGGATTCCCCCTCCTACCATTACTTTTCTAGGGAAATGAGTATCTAATGTTAAGCTCATATTACATAGTTCTAGGTTTCAAAGATGATTCATCCAGTATTTATCAGAATTCCCGTGGGCAAATGTAGCCACATGAATATGGTAAATTTTATTTACTCATACTATAAACATGAACATCTACTGTGTGAGACACTTTGATAGTCCTTGTGAAAGATAAGAAGATAAGGCATGTGAAATTCAGCTGTACAAGAACTCAGAAGATCACACATTTAATTTTCTTTTGTTCTGTTTTCAGAAGAGAAAATGATCTGTTTCTAGCTGTGGACTCATTGTGGACTGTAGGGAATGCCTTTAGGAGATGATTTTGTTTGTAGTAAAAGCAAACTAAGTTATTCACACTCATAATCTAAGAAGAACTAAATTTGCAGGATACAATCTTTCTTAAAAGCTGTGGATTACTGACAAAATAGTAAGAAGTTATTAGGCCAAAAAAAGGCGAAACAAGAACCAAAAAAGATAAGCAGAGCATGAATTTTCTGTTGCACTACAGATGGCTGCCTATTTTAGCAAATTTATACTTTTATTTTCATGCCTTATGAGTCAAAAGGGAATAAATTAAAGCTCAGAGAACCTACAAGTAAAAAGGCTTAGAGAAGAACTACTTCCAATAACATCCAGGACAGCAAAGGGCTGCACCCTCAGGATAAGAATGAACCAAAAGCTTACCAGCCCTGCCAAGGTTTGCTGCATGGTTTCACCTTGTCTGGGAAGTTTGGGAATCTCAGCTCCACAATTGCTTAAGGGTGAATCTAGACTAGAAGTGCACCAAGGCACCTAGCAGAAACAATTGTACTTCCTTTTTGAAAATATTATAGTACATTTATCTTCACTTTAAATTATTAAAATGATTTTATTTCTTAAAGAATAAACAGAAATAGTCAAAATTAACAAAGCACATAAAGATATATTGTACCCATCAAAGAAACCCACAAAGATTTCAATAAATTAGAACTTTCAGATTCAGATGCAAGCTATTATATTAGAGGAAAAAAAAACCACCATACATATATGTTTAAATAATATACAATTTTGAAAATAAATGCAAGTAATGAAAACTTTAAAAATTAACATAGCAGATTTGTAAGTTTACAGTTTTTACCAGATTAAACTTTTACAAATTAAAAAAAATAAATAATTCAAGGAACATTTTAAATAGCAAATTAGGCACAGCTGAAAAGATAACTAGAGACTTGTAGATACATCAAAAACAAAAATAAGCTAACAAACTGCACTGAGAGAGAAAATGTTGGAAATTATAGAGAAGAGGGTAAAAGATAGAATATCCAGGGAGAAGGTATACTGTATAATTAATCAGTCTCAGAAAGAAAATAATCCCATTTTCAATGGGGCTTTGAAAAGATAATGGTTGAGAGTCTTCCAGAACTGATGACACCAATGCACAGGCTCAGTATCACAACAAACAACAAGCATAGAAATAAAATAAAATCTGTATCTAGATGCTGAAATTTTACAGAACAAGAAAATAGAAACAAATTCAAAGCAGAGTAAAAAGAAAGCAGCTATTAAATTTGCTCAGCAGCAAAAATGGAAATCAAAATTCAAAGAAATATTTAAATGTTTTGAAAGATTATAACTTAGAATTCTATATCAAGTCAAAACTGATTTCCCGAATGAGGTAAAAATAATTTTATGTATCAAATCACAAATACAAAAATTCAAAAACTTGAGAGAGTTCATTATTAGTAGAGGCTTATTAAAGGAAATTGAAAAGGGTTGGGCATAGTGGCTCGAGCTTGTAATTCCAATACTTTGGGACAGTGAGTTGGGTAGATCACTTGAACTCAGGAGTTTGTAATCAGCCTGGGGAACATGGTAAGACCCTGTCTCTACAAAAATGCATACAAAGGCATGCTGGCATGCACCTGTAGTCCCAGCTACTCAGGAGGCTGAAGAGGCAGAATCTCTTGATCCTGGTAGGTTGAGGCTGCAGTAAGCCATGTTTGCACCACTGTCCACAAGCCTGGGTGACAGAGTGAGACCCTGTCTCAATAAATAAACAAATAAAAAAATTGAAAAGGATATATTTCAAGCAGAAATAAAATGATTCCATTGGAAGATGTGAGAACAAGAATGAATAAAAAACTAATAATGTAGTCAATAATAATCATATTAATTTATTGTGGTCTTTAAAGAATATAATAAAAATAACAAACACAATAACATAGAAGCTTTATTGAATCAAATGGAGGAAAATAATCTAAGGCCTCTGTATGTGCTAGGAGAAGAATAAAGACATTGTTGAACTTTGACAAGGTAAGTAAATAATTATGTTACGATTTTTATGGTAATCATTAATAGAATAGAAATAAAGATAATACCTTCAAGCAAGTGGGGTGGAAAATACTGAAATATTTATAAAATATTTGACCAATCCAGTAGAAAACAAGAAAGAAGAGAAAAGGAAATAGTATAGGTTAAATAGATGAAACCACAAATAAATAAGTAATTACTTGCCAAATGAATAGATTTTTTTGCTCCAATTATAAAACAAAATAATTTAAAATACAGTACAAAAATCTGTATACTGCTTAAGAAAGAAACATGGAATATAAAGTATAAAGTGAAAGGAGAAAGGATGTATGTGCAAAAGTTAAACAGAGAAAATCTCCTACTGGAGGGGAAGACTTCACAACAATAAACTTCTAGTCAATAAAAACATATCACCCTTTTTACATCTGTAGATACCTATGCCTTTAAAACTTCACTCACCAACCTCAACTTTATAGAGGCCTGTGAATTGCCATTTGGTCATAATTTGTTAAAATGGATTTTTTTTTTTGGGGGGGCAGGAATTGATTTACTTAGGCAGAAAAAGAGAAAAAGGGGAGAGAAAAAGATGAGAGAGAGACAGCTTCCACGAAGATTGTGGAAGGGGTAAAATGAATTTTTATAAAGCAATTAATTTGAGAAGGGATCATAACTAGCATTTAATTGCCACTACATATTTAAGAATTTCAGCTCTTTCCCTTTCTTTTACAAATCACATTAGCAAAATGTCACTAGAGAAATGCATTATTAAGAAACTCAACACCCTTATTAAGAGAAACTAAGATTTAAATAAAATGGGTTTCCCAAACCTCTCACATTTATTATGGAATATCCTTTCACTTTGAGAACTATGAAAATAAAATAGTGAAATTAATGAAACTAACAGAAGCGTAGAATGGAATGACAATTTCTGGGGCCTGGGGCAGCAGAAATTAGGATATGCAGGTTCAAGGGTAGAAAGTTTCAGTTTTGCAAGATGCATAAATTCTGGACTTGTAATGCACAGCACAGTGACAATGGTTAACAATACAGTAGTATTATATACTCAGGATTTGCTAAGAGGGTAGAGCTTAAGTGTTTCAACACACACACGCACACACACACACAGAAAAAAAGAAAGTGCAACTAATGTTAAATATGTTCATTTGCTTGATTGTGGTGGTCATTTCACAATGTGGTTCACAGAAGCAGGACGCAATACCAACCTTGAAGACCTACTCACAATGTTGATTGAATAATTAGTAAATTAAATCACTTAATGTACATATCCCACACTAGAAGAGCTCAGGGCACTATCAGTTTTTTACAGTATTATGTACTTGGCATCTAGTTCAGTATTGTTCCCACCAGAGACATTCAATGTAATTGTTGAATGATAAATATTGGACAGAATAAGAATCCTCTGTTTCTCCTAATTCTCTAGAAGAGTTTAACACTGTCATTATTTCTTTATTTGGAACAGCTACTCAGAGAAGCTAGTTGGTTTTGGAATATTCTTTAGGGAACATTTTTTGCCTGCCAACTTCATTTTTTTAAATATTTATAGAACCATTCAGCTTTTTAAAATTCTTCTGTAGCCAAATTAAGATACATTTTCTAGTGTAATAGGGGACCTCACTTTTAAAAATCACCCACTTTTTTTTCATTTCTTCCCCACTCACTTCCTTTCTTTGAGCGAATGCTCCAGACATTGCCCTCTTCCAACAGTTCTTGTTTACCTGATTATGCTCTCGCTTAAGAAAGACCAGAGACTAATCTTAAATGAGGGAAGGAGCACCCATTGTGGATTCTCCCCAAGTAGGGGTAGTCATGAACAATAAGTCTACTGCCATACACGGAAGTCAAGATAAGACCAACAAACCCTCAGGAGGAACAATAACCCAAGATAGCCATAGGAAAAAGACACACAGACCCTGTACCCTGCACTACTGCACATCTCTCATACCAAATTTCTCTTTAAAAACCCTATGGTAAATTTTAAAATTTAAGATGGTACTTCAGAATGCTACCTCACAATTTTCTTTGTATGCTGTCTGTCCAATTAAATCTGCTTCTCCTCCCACCAACCCTCACCTCTAATGCTTGGCCTGCAAGCAGTGAGCAGCTGAATCTGGGTCCAGTTACACCACTATTATTATGGTTTTATCTATTTCTCCTTGCATATGTATTTTAAGACCATAGGAGAGTGTGTGTGTGTGTGTGTGTGTGTGTGTGTGTGTGTGTGTGCTGTCTTCATAGATGTTAAGAATATATTAGGTATTGATGTGGTTTGGCTCTGTGTCCCCACCCAAACCTCATGTTGAATTGTGATCCTGAATGTTGGAGGTGGGTCCTGATAGAAAGTGATCGGATCATGAAGTCAGATTTCCCCCTTGCTATACTCGTAATAGTAATTGAATTCTCATGAGATCTGATTGCTTAAAAGTATGTAGCACTGCCTCCTTCCCTCTCTCTCCTGCTGCCATGTGAAAATGTATTTGCTTCCCCTTGACCTTCTGCCATGATGATGAGTTTCCTGATGCCTCCTCAGCCATGACTGCTTTACAACCTGTAGAGCCTGAGTCAATTAAAGCTCTTTATAAGTTATCTAGTCTCAGGTAGTTCTTTACAGCCATGTGAGAATGGACTAATACTTAAAAATATTAAAATTGAAAATAAAATGCTAGAATCAAGAACTCTTAAGAAGCCATTTATTTTTCTACTTATTTCCCTTTTCTTCAAATTTGTATTTGTTTCCAGCCATTAGAGTAATGATCACCATTTTAGTGAACTCTGAAAAATAATTTCATAATATGAAAAGTTTATGATATTCTTTTAAACATTATAAACCATTACTATAACTTAGCCTGTGTGGTTGATTAAAAAAATAGACAAAAAACAGACCAAAAGATGAACAATAACATCAAAAATGAAAGCAGTGTGGTCCAGGAAATGTTTAAGGGACTCTGGAGGCAATGTGACTAGAATCTAAATCCAGCTCAACTTCTTATCTGCCGACATAGCCTGTGAAACTGATTTACTTCAGGGAAAACATGAGATAGTAGCAATATGTAATTGTAAAGATTCAGTGATCAGCAAAATGCCCAGCACAAAGTAAGGTCACAGTAAAAGGTCACATGATTAAACTGTGAAAATAAATTTAAATTACCCCACCTATCTTTTTTCGTCACTGCCTCCAACCCTATGAAGCAAACGATCTTCTTAATAAAAGCCTTACACCCTGAGTCCTTACCTCCCCTACCCTGCAGTCCTTTTTCATGCAATGCAGCCTACCCAACTCAACACCATGTGAAGAGATCTCTCATATATTAAGAAAAATTCTTTTTCAATGTTTCTCTTTTTTTACTTTATGTTTATTTTTACTTATTATACTTTAAGTTCTGGGATACATGTGCAGAACATGCAGACTTGTAACATAGCTTTACATGTGCCATTGTGGTTTACCGCACACATCAACCCATTATCTACATTACGTATTTCTCCTAATGATGCTATCCCTCCCCTTGCCCCCACCCTCTGACAGGCCCCCGTGTGTGATGTTCCCCTCTCTGTGCCTATATGTTCTCTTTGTTCAACTCCCACTTACGAGTGAGAACATGCGGCATTTGGTTTTCTGTTCCTGTGTTAGTTTGCTGATAATGATGGTTTCCAGCTTCATACATGTTCCTGCAAAGGACATGAACTCATTCTTATTTTATGGCTGCATAGTATTCCATGGTGTATACGTGCCACATTTTCTTTATCCAGTCTAAAATTGATGGGGATTTGGGTTGGTCTTTGCTATTGTGAATAATGCTGCAAAAAACATACATGTTCATGTGTCTTTATAGTAGAATGACTTATAGTCCTTTGGGTATATACCCAGTAATGGGATTGTTGGGTATTTCTAGTTTTATATTCTTGAGGAATTGTCCCACTATCTTTCACAATAGTGGAACTAATCCACACTCCCACCAACAGAATGCGTTCCTATTTCTCCACATCCTCTGCAGCATCTGTTGTTTCATGACTTTTTAATGACTGCCATTCTAACTGGTGTGAAATGGTATCTCATTGTGGTTTTGATTTGCATTTATCTAATGACAGTGATGATGAGCTTTTTTCATGTGTTTGTTAGACGCATAAATGTCTTCTTTTGAAAAGTGTCTGTACATAACCTTGGCCCACATTTTGATGGGGTTGTTTTTTTCTTATAAATTTGTTTAAGTTGCTTGTAGATTCTGGAGATTAGCTCTTTGTTAGATGGATAGATTGCAAAAATTTTCTCCTATTTTGTAGGTTGCCTGTTCACTCTGATGATAGTTTTTTTGCTGTGCCAAAGCTCTTTGGTTTAATTAGATCTTATTTGTCAATTTTGATTTTGTTGCCATTGCTTTTGGTTTTTTAGTCATGAAGTCTTTGCCCATGCCTATGTCCTGAATGGTGTTGCCTAGGTTTTCTTCTAGGATTTAGGTCTTACATTTAAATCTTTAATCCATCTGGAGTTAATTTTTGTATATGGTATAAGGAAGGGGTCCAGTTTCAGTTTTCTGCATATGGCTAGCCAGTTTTCCCAACACCATTTATTAAGTAGGAAATCCTCTCCCCATTGCTTGTTTTTGTCAGGTTTCATAAAAGATCAGATGGTTGTAGATGTGTGGTATTACTCCTAGGGCCTCTGTTCTGTTCCATCGGTCTATATATCTGTTTTGGTACCAGTACGATGCTGTTTTGGTTACTGTAGCCTTGTAGTGTAGTTTGAAGTCAGTTTGCCTCTAGCTTTGTTCATTTTGCTTAGGATTGCCTTGGCTATATGAGCTCTTTTTTTGGTTCCACATGAAATTTAAAGTAGTTTTTTTCTAATTCTGTGAAGAAAGTCAATGGTAGCTTGATGGGAATAGCATTGAATCTATAAATTGTGTTGGGCAATATAGCCATTTTCACAATATTAATTCGTCATATCCATGCGTATAGAGTGTGTTTCCATTTGTTTGTGTCCTCTCTTTTTTCCTTGAGCAGTGGTTTTTAGTTTTCCTTGAAGAGGTCCTTCACATCCCTTATAAGTAGTATTCCTAAATGCCCACAAGAGAAAGTGGAAAAGTTCTAAAATCGACACCTCAACATCACGATTAAAAGAACTAGAGAAGCAAGAGCAAACAAACTGGAAAGCTAGCAGAAGACAAGAAATAACTAATATCAGGGAAGAACTGAAGAAGATACACAAAAAATCCTTTGAAAAATTAATGAATCCAGGAGCCGTTTTTTGAAAAGATTAACAAAATAGATAGACTGCTAGCCAGACTAATAAAGAAGAGAGAGGAATCAAATAGACATATTAAAAAATAATAAAAGGTATATAACCACTGATCCCACAGAAATACAAATTACCATCAGAGAATACTATAAACACCTCTATACAAATAAATTAGAAAATGTAGAAGAAATAGATAAATTCCTGGACACATAGACCCTGCCAATACTAAACCAGGAAAAAATTGAATCCCCGAGTAGACCAGTAACAAGTTCTGAAACTGAGACAGTAATTAATAGCCTACCAACCAAAAAAAAAAAAAAAAAAAAAACCCCAGGACCAGTTGCAGTCCCAGCCATATTCTACCAGAGGTACAAAGACGAGCTGGTACCATTCCTTCAAAAACTATTCCTAACAATAGAAAAAGAGGGATTCATCCCTAACTCATTTTATGAGGCTAGCATCATCCTGATGCCAAAACCTGGCAGAGACGCAACTAAAAAAGAAAATTTCAGGCCAATATCCCTGATGATCAACAATGCAAAAATCCTCAATAAATTGCTGGCAAACTGAATCCAGCAGTACATTAAAAAGCTCATCTGCCACGATCAAGTTGGCTTCATCTCTGGGATGCAAGGCTGGTTCTATATACACAAATCAATAAACATAATCCATCACATAAACAGAACCAATGACAAAAACCACACGATTATATCAATAGATGCAGAAAGGCCTTCAATAAAATTCAACACCCCTTCATGCTAAAAATACTTAATACACTAGGCATTGATGGAACATATCTCAAAATAATAAGAGCTATTTATGACAAACCCACAGCCAGTATCATACCGAATGGGCAAAAGCCGGAAGCATTCCCTTTGAAGACTGGCACAAGACAAGGATGCCCTCTCTTACCACTCCCGTTCAAAAGTATTGGAAGTTCTGGCCAGGGCAATCAGGCAAGAGAAAGAAATAGAGGGTATTCAAATAGGAAAAGAATAAATCAAATTATCTCTGTTTGTAGATGACATAATTATATATTTAGAAAACCCCATCGCAGCCCAAAAACTCCTTAAGCTGATAGTCAACTTCAGCACAATATTAGGATGCTAAATCAGTGTGCAAAAATCACAAGCATACCTATACACCAATAATAGACAAACAGAGAGCCAAATCATGAGCAAACTCCCATTCATAATTGCTACAAAGAGAATAAAATATCAGTGTTTCTATTTTCTACATGTCATCTTTGCATCTTTCTCATCTCCTTGACAAAATTTGTTTTCTAGTTTTTTTTTTTTAACTTTTGATAACCAGTAGAGCTTTCTC
>CAUYLG010019736.1:0-25014 GCA_963573385.1 Cacajao melanocephalus
TAGCCTGGGCAGTAGAACAAGAATCCTGTTCTCTCTCCCTCTTTTTCTTCCTCTTTCTTTCTCTCGTACATTCTTTTTTTTTCTTTCTTTCACTCTCACTTTCTTTCCTCTCTTTTCCTTTCTTTCAAAAAAAAAAAAACACACACAGACACATACACACACATTTTACAACGTCGGAAATGCAATGGTTACACAGCTTTATCATTGTTTCTTGATTTTTAGCATCTTCCATATCATTCAATATTCTTCACCATTTCTGAAAACTTTGTTATAGGAATGAACCATGCTGCTCTGCTTGAACACCTAGCTTGTTCTTACCTTTTGCCTTACAGATAATGCTGCAATGACTGTCCTTGAAGATGCGTTTTCATAAACACACACAGCCCTCACCACCATTGTGCAATTCTATGTTTTCCTTTTGGCTATCTTGATAGGCAAAAAAAAAAAAAGGATTTGTTTGTATGGGTCCTCAGGGGACGGGAGTGGCTGCAGACCCTGACATACGTGACAAGGGTGAGGCCTCAGAACAGTGTGGCCTGGACAAAAGGTGTATGGGCTGGCTTTCTATCTTTTGAAAATCTGTTCTCCTTTTAATGCCACTGATGATAAAGTTCTTAAAATAATGCTGTTCAGATGACCTAGGAAAACGTGCAGGCGCCCCAGTTTCTGAGCCATGCAAATGCACACACGCCCAACACAGGAACGACACCCAACCTCACTCTTGTCACAGCTCTGCACCAGGGCTACAAGCCCCTTTTCTTGACTCTCTCTCTGTCCATCTGCCCCACTTACATGCATGTCCTTCAGGGCAGCAGCAAACATCAGCCTTTTTCTGGCCCCTTCCAGCCGCAGGGACCCTCCTGCCTGGGCCTCTGCATGGAGCGGACACAGCCCAGACCGTCTGCTACCACATTGCCTGACAGTTTTGGGACCACACGAGGCTGGGGTACAGCGTTGGGGCCTCCCTTGCCCGCCACGGAGCCCTGCGGCCCCAGGGCTGCCCTACTCCTGCCTCCGCCTGGTCGGCCTCTGTGTACCGGGCCACTCCTCATTCGATGTGCTTTGCAGGTGACCTGCCTCCCCGTATCCAAAGCAGAGGCATTGCCAGCCACGTCCAACTTCCCACTCTCTCCAAAGGATTTTTCTTCCTTCTCTTCCTAAAGGCAGGCCCGGATACCTCTTTCCTGATAAAGAGAAATAGATACACACTGCACTGCTTTGGCCTTAAGATTGCTGGGATAGGGGGACGGGGTTCCAGCCTGCCACTAGGAAACAGGACTGCCATTTCTGAACGGTGCGTCAACAGGAACGGGAGGTCATTATTTCCCTGTGATTTTCTTTGTGGTGTTCACAGTGGCCTGAACAGAATGAGCCTGGCATGAGGTCGTCTTGGCGGGCACGCTCTGCAAAGCATAACCTTCGTGCCCACACACGGTCCCATTCTGCAGGTGGGCGGTATGGGGCACCGTCCTGGACCGCGTGCACACACACCCTCCCGGGCCGGGGCACCTCACCTGGGGTGGGAAACACGCCTGGGAGCCAAGCAATGAACAAAGAACAAAGCCAGACTCACATCCCTCGTGCTCTTTGCTGTCTGGCACACTCCATATCCATGTGGTGCTGGCTGTCATTCTGCCCGCGGTAAAAATAGCTCCCCTTTCAAGCTTCACCTTAACAAATTAGGACAAGGGTGAGAGGCCAAGGTCCTAGCAGAGGGATCCTTCGTAGAGACAATGGGATGGCCCCTCAGACCAAGGGGAGGTCAGTCCCGGGGGCAGAACCTTCGCTAATTTGCCTCAACTCACTTCGTCTGGCTCTGGCAGTACCACCCACCTAAAGATCCGACGCATGTTCCTCAGTAGTGAATGGGCTTTGAAAAGCGAATATGTTCCACAGAATCTATTTATCTTGGGGGGAATGAATATAATTCCAGTCAGCGTTCAAAAGGCACTATTTTTTTTGCCTGCACAGTAGCATATGGTTAAGGTAAGGTACCGTGTCAAGCCAAAGTCTTTTGTGAATCCAGGGCAAAGCTCTTTTCCGATGACATAAGGTAATTATGAATAGAGGGGCGATCCTCCTTCAAGTCCAGCAGGAGCTCAATTCCGACTATTCATATTGGTCATAACCACTTGGAATGACAAAATCATTTGATGGACAGTAGACAGAGATATGCATTATTCACAGAGGCATTTTCAAAGGAATCCCATAAATTATAGGCTGCCTGCAACTAAAAGTTCCAGTGAGCCAGCAGTGAATGCCAGGGGTGAAGAGGTGTAATCAGTATTGTTCCTGGTTAATTTGCCCCTAGTTCGTGGCTACATTTTACGCCCTGGGAAGAAGGCTCACTCTCTGATTTCTCGGCGATGCGTTTCCTCTTCTCAGAGACAGCCTAATTCACTGGTCCTTGACCCTGCCTGTTAGAATCCCGGTGCCAGGTCACACCCTAGAGATTCTTCATTGATCTGGAGTGGGGTCTGGACATCAGTATTTTTTTCAGTCTCCCAGTTGATTCTAACGTGCAGTCAAGGTCTACAAATGGTGAACTAATCACAGTTCCTTAAGAGATTTGCACATCTTTTAACCAATGAGGAAAAATTAAATTGTGTTCTTTAGAAATAACTTCCTAGCAAAGTTAGATTCAAAATAAAGTAAACCACACCCATGTGAGTCAAGATTCTCCAGAGACACAGAATCAGAACCAATAGAATGTGTGTGTGTGTGTGTGTGTGTGTGTGTACACACACAGAGAGAGGGAGAAAGAATTATTTTAAGGAAAATGGCCCATGGGATTATAGGGACTGGCAAGTCCTAAATACACAGGGCAGGGCAACAGGCCAGAGACCCAGGAAAAAGTTAATGTTGCAGCTCAAGCCCAAAGGAAAGAAAGGTGGAGGCGGAATTCCTTCCTCATTGAGGGATCTGTTTTCTCCTTTAAAGTCTTCAACTGATTGGGTGAGACCCACACACATTGTGGAGGGTAATCAGCTTTACTCAAAGTCTGCCAATTTAAATGTTAATCACATCTGAAAAATAACTTTACATCAGTATGTAAACTGATATTTGACCAAACAACTGGGCACCATTGCCAAGCCAAGTTGACACAGAAAATCAACCATCACGGTCAGTTTCAGCTGATGAATCTGCACAGAGCATAGATGACTCAGCTCTGTGGCTGTGCTTCCCAAATCTTCTCTCATTATTTTAACTATTTAATGTTTGGGTCTCCATAAAAGACAAGTGTCATTCCTATGGCTTTATGGGCATCAGTAGGGCTGGAGGGTGCCGTGGAGCAATGCAGGAAGCATTTGGGGTTGAGGCCTTGGATCAATTGAAGAGGAAGGACTGATGAGATCTGAGACAAGTATATGCATGAAACTCGGATTCAGGAACACAGCAGGAGACTCTGCTGCCACTTAGGGACACCAGGTGGGAAGCTGGAAGCCCTTTGTCTTGAGGCAATGCCTCACACGAGGATTTGGATTCCTGTAGATAGGGAAGGAGTAATAACTAGGTTACCACCCTCAGTGGCAGGATAACTCTGTTCCAAACCCTGAAGCAGGGAGCCAGAGCCACATCTACAGGGGAAGCTCTGCTTGGCATGACAGGCCAATGAAAATCACTGTCATGTCTGAAATATGTCCACAACACAGCTGTGAACCAATTTCAGTTCAACCTCCAGCTGTATGAAGAGAGACTTTAATCCCAAGTTGAAATATAAGGTATGGCAATCAAACGAAATAACTCTGACAAGTTCATGGTGCTAGATACCTTCTACTTTCCCTTGTAGACCACACCTCACTCCTTCACAATTCTGGCTCACTTGTATCAGCAACATCAGAGAACAGCTCAGGGACATCAGCCCCTGCTCTCTGCCTTCCAGCAGGAGATGGAACCAGAGGCCAGAGGGAGGGAGAATCACGAGGTTGCTGTCTCAGTCCATTTTGTGGTTCTCTGAAGGGATATCCGAGGCTGGCTAATATATAAGGAAAAGAGGTTTATTTGGCTCACAGTTCTGCAGAATGTACAAGAAGCAAGGTACCAGCATCTGCTTGGCTTCTGGTGAGGGCTGCTGCTCATGGCACAAGGTGTGAGATCACGTGGTAAGACGGGAAACACGAAAATGACGAGAGATGTTGGGTTCTTTGTAACAACCAGCCTTCATGAGAACTAATAGAGAACGCACTCACCTTGACGTGGGGCATTAACCTGCTCATGAGCGATCTGCCCACATGACCCAAACCCCTCCCATTAGGCTCCACTTCCAAATTTCAACATGAAATCTTCTGGGGACAAACAAACCATGCCCAAGTTATAGCAGATGGAGAATACAATCCCCAGAGTTCCACCCTGCAATGTAGCCACAGGATGACTGACAACACCCCACATCCGAGGTTCTGCAGGTGACCTTCTGCACAAAGCCCTCTCTCTCTTTCTTTCCAGGCCCAGGGTTGCAAGGTTGCCCATTGTTGCTTGTCCTGGGAAACTGCCTGTATGCAACTCCACAAGGATGGAGAAAGGTGGCGAGCAGAAGGCATTTAGCACGAGGAACCTATACGGGTTCCCTACACACCGTCCATGCCTTGGCCAGTGGTTTCTCTGTCCCATCAAGATGTTGACTGACACAGAACCACTTCATTCAGAGGTCCACTCTGAACGTGAGACTTGAGCTGATTCATTCAGCCCTGGGTTCTACACAAAAGGCAATGATCCAGCTGAGCTCATAAGCAAGGTCAACACATCATGAGCTAAAGCCAGAGTGAGCCTCGCCACGTCACACCTGTGTGACCTGAGAAACCTCTGAGTCTCATTGTCCTCAGGTGTAAAGTGGGAGTATTAACCTTATGTCCTAAAGAGAGTTACGAGAATTAAAAATTGAATACATTTAAATCAAAGGAAATATGCCTAGTATATAAGGCACTGTTTATATATGTATATGTATATGTATATGTATATGTATATGTATATGTGTGTATATATATATATAGTTGTTTTTGTTCTTGTTTTGAGACTAAGTCTTGATCTATCACCCAGGCTGGAGTGCAGTGGTACTAACTCAGCTCACTGCAGCCTCTACATCCTGGGTTCAAGTGATTCTCCTGCCTCAACTTCCCAAGTAGCTGCTATTACAGGCACGCACCACTGGACCAGGCTAATTTTTGTATTTTAGTAGAGATGGGGTTTTGTCATGTTAGCCAGGCTGGTCTTGAACTCCTGACCTCAGGTGATCCACCCACCTCGACTGTTTATACATTTAACTCAGTGGTTCTCAGAGTGTGTTTGCAGACTTCTGAGGGTTCCAGAACCCCTTCAGGGACTTCATGAGGCAAAATTATTTTATAATAATAAACAGACATTATTTGCTTCTCTCTCGCTTTGTTGACATTTGCATGGGTGGTGCAAAAATAAAGGCGGGTAGAATGCTGACACCATCACACAAATCAAGGCAGAGCACACGCTGTACTACTGGTGGTCACTCATTGTAGTCTTTGCTGCCACACAGTTGCAGTAAAAAAAAAAAAAAAAGAACAAGAAGAAGAAATCAGTGTCACCTAAGAACTTAAGAATGTCCTTGATGCAATGGAGTAAACTTAATAATTTTACTAAATCTCAACTTGTGAGTGCACAACTTCTAATATTCATTGTGACTAAACAGGAAACATACATAAAGCGCATTTGCTGCATACCAAGGAAGCTTGAGTACTTGTGCAGTCATTCAAATTGTGAGCAAAACTAGCCACTTTTTTCATGAAATACATTTTTACTTGAAAGAACTATTGACAGACAAACTATAGCTATTCAGAGTTGGGTATTTATCAGGCATTCTCTCTAAAATGAATTATATGACAAAAGACCTTACCTTGTAAGGCATTCCGAGAAAAGTGACTTGCTGTCAATGGTGTAAATTCTTTGTAGATTTCAAATGAAAATTAGAATGTTGGAAAGCTTGTATCTGCCACCATGAGCTTGATAGCTTCCGAACACTTCGAGACTTTTCTAATACAAAGGGGGATGATATTAACAAGTGTGACTTTTTTTTTTTTTTTTTTGAGACAGGGTCTCACTTGGTCGCCCAGGCTAGAGTGCAATGGTGCACTCGTGGCTCACTGCAGCGCGCCCGACCACCTGAACTCAGGAGATCCTCCGACATCAGCCTTCTGAGTTGCTGGAATCACAGGCATGCACCACCACACCCAACTAATTTTTTCATTTTAACTTTACAAAGATGGAGTCTTTCTTGTTGCTCAGGCTAGTCTCAAACTCCTGGGCTCAAGCGATCCTCCTGTCTTGGCCTCCCAAAGTGCTGGGATTACAGGGGTGAGCCACCATCCGGCCTAAATGTGATCTTTTGCTGTGGTTTAATGAAATGTGTCAGGGTTAGGAAGATCTGCACAACTCAGTGAACAAATATTTTCCAAATGGCCAATGCATGATGTTACAAAATCACACACAGGTAAAAGATCTATCCACACTGCATGACGGGTTGGATTATAACACAGCAGAGTATGAAGATTTATTGATAAGATTTCAGATTCTACATTGTAACCAACGTTTAAGAAATTGCTTCTTGCCAAATTCTAGGATAATATCAAAGAATATTCAAAACAATTTGGAAAGTAATGTTAAACTACCTCTCCCCTTTCTGACCACACATCTTCATGAGGCCAGATTTCCTTTAGCTCCTACAACCAAAACAACATATTGCAACAGATTAAATGCAGAAGTGAATAAAACAAGCCAGCTGTCTTCTATTAAGATTTTCAAAAACAATACCGGCCTTCTTGCTAAAAATTTTTTGTTATTGAAAATAGAGTTATTTTTCATAAAACTGGGTTACTTACTTTTAACTTCAAATCCAGTAAATACCAATAAAAATTACCCACATACACACAAGAAACCTTTGATGTGTTCAGTAATTTTAAAAAGTGTAAAGGGATCCTGGATTTATAAAATTTGAGAACTGCAAATCTGATTTCTCATTATTATATAACCGAAGAAGAGCTGGGAAATGGTCCCCACCAAAGTAACATTCCATCTCTGCCATCCTGTTTGCTAATAGTTGCCTCTCAACTTACTATCCCTGTTTCTCTTCATCCATCCAGACTCTGCCCATTCTTCCAGGCATATCTGAAGTGTTACTATATCCAAGAAGCCATTCCTAGGGCTATAAGGCACACAGCCCTCACCATCCATAACTTTCACTGCCTCATACTGTGTTCTTCAATTGTCTAATGTTGCAGATCTTATCATGCCAAGTTGTTTGTAAAATCTTTGAGAGTGAGAACTCTGCAAAGCTCTTCTGTGTCTTCCTATACCCAGCACATTAGATACCTATCTGCATAGACAAGTTTAAATATGATCTTCCAACTTGAATGTGAGCATCGGAACAGATCATAACAGGCTTTTGCCACAGAGCTTCCCCCTTAGAAATCCGTCTTCTCTGAAGGCCTTACCTTTTGAGCTTTGTATAAAAGGAGAACCATCTATACACAATATTCCCTTACCTGCTCAAAGGACTTTTCTTAAGTTGAGATGATGCCTCACTCAATACATGCTAACTGGGACTAGGGGAGAGGCACATCTGACCCTCAGTCTTCATTATTAAACACTTCTCACTGAGCTCGCCCCGCATCTCGTGGCCCACTGCATTCTGTGAAAGAGCTATGTCAAAGTGAGCACCTTGAGAAGCTGGGTGAGACACGAGAATAACTATAGAAACGTGTATAGGTTAAAAGAGAACATTTAAAACCACAAATGTGATATTATATTAGAATAGTGTAATTATGGGTGATCTTTTTCTGTTTCACAAACTTCTGTAATATTATTTATATTAACTTCTGTCATTCCATCACATATTTAAAATCTAGTTGTATATTTCTCTTTTTGTAGAGATGGAGTCTTACTATGTTGCCCAGGCTGGTAACTTCTGGCATCAAGTGATCCCCCTGCCTCCGCCTCCCAAAGTGTTGGGATTGCAGGTGTAAGCCACCACACCCAACCATAGTTGTACATTTCTTAAAGGGACGTGTACCAGTGGAATTTCTGATTCCATGTATTATGGCTTACTTGGTAGGAATAGATATATAATGGTTATTTTACGTGTCAACTTGACTGGATCATGGGGCATCCAGATTTTGGGCTAAACATTATTTCTGGGTGTGTCTGTGAGGGTGTTTTCGGATAAGATTAGCATTTGAATTGGTGGAGAGATCACCCCTGCCCATGTGGGAAGGCAGCGTTCAATCCACTGAAGGCCTGAATAGAACAAAAAGGCAGAAGAAGGATGAGTGTCCTCTCTTTGCCTGACTTCTCGAACTGGAATATCAGTCTCCTGCCCCAACACTAGAACTTACACCATCATCCCTCTGGTTCTCAGAATTCCACCACTGGCTTGCCTGCAAGCTGCTTTTCTCCACTTGCAGGGAGCAGATGGTGGAATTTCTAAGACTCCAAAATCACTTGAGCCAATTCCTTATACTAAAATTGTGTGTGTGTGTGTGTGTGTGTGTGTGTTGTTGTTGTTATTGTTCATTCGGTCCTTCCATTCATTCTGTTTCTCTGGAGAACACTAATACAATGTATTATGAAATATTGGGTAGTGGGAGCTCACAAAAAAACTCTGGGAAGCCTGGAGAGTACTCTCGGCATATTGGCAGAACACAGAGGAAGCCCGGCAGCTCAGAACCCAGTCAGGTCTGCACCAGAAAGTCTGGCTGGGGTGCCAATGTTGGTGCTGCGTGCCCTGGATACTTACACAGCTAGAAATTTCCACAGATGACCTCACAGTGCTGGACAGAAGCATCTGATTGGCCAAGTCCAGGTTCCTCAAGCAGCAAAGAACAGGGAGAGAGGATATTTGTTCCTTCCTTTTGTTTCTGTTGGGGATGTCACCATCCCTCCCACAAAGGCCTGCATTACAAAGGGGAGTCCCCAAGCAAGAGAGTGTTCAAATGCTAGAAAGCTAATTCCACCACAGCGCTGTGGAAAACCAAGCATTGAACAGAGTCAGGCATAAGAATGATAGAAAATTCATTGTAACAAGTTAAATAAATATGGTCTCCTTTCACAGAGAAAGAAAATCATGTCTTTTGAAGATAACACCAAAAAGGCTGTTCGTCTAGACCACAGCCCATGGCAGTAGAAAGAGAGTTCAGGTGATCATCATCACTCCGTTTAATTGTTCCAAGCCCTGCCCCTTCTTCAAGGGCAGTCTTAAATCCCTATGCTTCCAAAAAGTGACGTAAAGTCCTTTTCTGCTAAAACAATCACCTACCCATCGACTGAGATACAGGTATTTGCAAACATTCTAGAACCTACATGAAAGCAAACGTTAAGATGAGAAGGGCCATTCTGACACCAATTACGTCTTTTGAGAAAACAGCACCCCAGAAGCTGCTGTGAAGCAGTTAACAGACAACAGGGGCATATTTCAGCCATTCAGAGCCTGCCTGGAAGTGAAGCACAGTGGCATACCGTGGTCACCTGGAAGAAAGGAGACTCCACTTAGAGTCCCACCTTCCTCATTTCCTGGCCACGTAATCTTGGGTAAAGTTACTTAACTCTCTAACCTAAGATTGCTTCAACTGCAAAATAGCAGTAATAATAATAACAATAGCACTTACCCCTTAGGGTTGTTGCTAAAATTAGGTGAAATAATACACATAAAATAATTAGCAAATGTCTTATTCATTATCACTCAATTAATGTTAACTAAGATTATTACACTTTGACCTCAATTCAGATTTGAAGCTTAATTCTTGGCTAAAATCATAATCATCGCTTTCAATATTTCTGGTTTCAGCACAAGTAGCAGACAATGGAAATTTCCCGGTAGTCTAGGTGTGGCAGCTCATGCCTGTAACGCAGTACCTTGGGAGGCTGAAGGTGGGAGGATTGCTAGAGCCCTGGAGTTCAAGACCAGCCTGGGAAACAGAAAGAGCCCACCCCATCTCTACCAAAAAAAAAGAGAAAAATCTTAATTAAAACAAAAATTTTTACATCACATTTACCCAACTGACATTTAAGTTGCTGCTAAGACTAGAAGGTAATTTAACTGTTTTAGTCATTTTCATTGTTTGCCTCGACTTTTCAATGGTTCAGATAAAATGCAATCCTGTTAAATGGTTCCATCAAGCATTTATATTGCAGAGCTGAGACACGAAGACAAAGATCTGATCCCTTCATACTTGGGCAAGCAGGAAACATTTCAGCTCTGCTAAGGAAAAGGAAGAGGAAATGAATCCGCACACTGGGGAGGGGAAGCAGGGCCCAATCGCAAATAACACACGCCGTTGTGAGCATCTCCAAGGTATTCTGAGATGTTATTCGCTGCTGAGAGAGGAAATCTGAGTTGACATGTTATTTTCCGAGCTGGTTATTAATGCGTTGGCCAGAGAAGCGGCAGCAGCAGTCGGTCTTCAATCCCATCCCCCAGTTCAAAGTCGGTGTCTCTTCACCATCTCTCCTTGCTGGCTGCGGGGAGAAGAGGAAAACTAAGATTCTGAAAAAACTGTTAAGAACAGTGAAGCAGAAAAGGAACCTGATCTTTTCACTCTTTGCATGAGTAAACAAAGCTTACGCTTTCAGTGGGAGCATCCGAAGAATTCCCATTCATCGTGGGCAGGAAGAAATGCCTTCTGTTCAGCCACCAATCAATCAGCCCAGATGAAGGAGGCAGTTAATGTTTTTCACCAAACTGAAAGGCTCTGGCTTTGGACTAATATCAGAGCTAAAGAAATTAATCAGGCTCTTGCTGACGAGCAAGCTTCAAAATGTCATCTGCATCCATGGCTCTAACGCTACACTTGACCAGTTAATGGGAAAAACAGACCAGTGCATGATTTGGCTCGAACCTCACCCAAAGCTGAGACGTCACCACTGTCAAGAGCATAAATGGTTCCACATAACATAGCAGAGTGGCCAAAATCCATCTTTCCCACGAGAAAAGGGAGACTACGGGGGATTAAAACGCACTTTGTGAGATTGGAGTTCGAAGGATTTACTGATACCAAGAGGTGTTCGAAACTAGAACCGGTCAGCTCAAACCTGATTCCAGCTCCTTGGATTCCTCTTTTCGGGAGTTTTTAAAAATCATACTGGTTTAGAGCACAGCTCCCCGACGATAGCTCCTGACCAGCAATACACTCCAGTGGTTCTGTCAAGTGCAAAATGGAACTCTCAGATTTAATGGAGGGTCAGTGTCCTGCCGGCTACTGTGGCTCATGCCTGTGTTCCCAGCATTTTGGGATGCTGAGGTGGTGGGGGATTGCTTGAGGACAGGAGTTTGAGACCAGCCTGGGTGACAAGCAGGGCATGGTGGCTTGCAACTGTAGTCCCAGCTACTCGGGAGGCTGAGGGGTGAGGATCACTTGAGTCCAGGAGTCTGAGGCCGCAGTGACCTGTGATTGAATCACTGTACTCCAGACTTGAGTGATAGAACAAGACTCTGTCTCCAAAAAATGAAACTATTGATGTTCTAAAAAGAGTGAAACTCTTTCAGGCCAAGCACAAAGCCTACCCCACATGTCTGTTTATGCTGATAGCCAGATGTTTAAACCAGCATCTGTGGAATAAATCCACAGGACCAGATATTTGAAGATATAATCCAATCAGCATTTATTAAGCAGCTATTACTGCAGAGTATTCCTGCAAATTATCCTGCCACATGCTATAAGGGTCACTGATAAAGACGTGTCTAGTTTGTGCCTTTGCACACCTAAAACTTATTGGGGAGGCAAATATGCAAACAACTACGCTGGAAAGCAAAATTGCTGGTTGCAGTGGCTCACACCTGTAATCCCAGCATTTGGGAGGCTGAGGTGGGCGGATGGCTTGAGTCCAGGAGTTTGAGACCAGCCTGGGAAGCTTAATGAGACTCTGTCTCTTCAAAAAATAAGAAAATCAGCTGGACATGGTGGCATGTGCCTGTAGTCCTAGCTACTTAGAAGGCTGAGGCGGGAGGATTTGCTTGACCCCAGGAGGTCAAGACTGCGGGGAACTGTCATTGTATCACTGCGCTCTAGCTAGCCTGGATGACAGACTGAGACCCTGAAAAAAAAAAAAAAACAAATTGAGAAAGGCATGGAATTGGAGGAACTAGTAAAAGCTATGGGACATAATTGGGATGACTCTCCTCTTCCCTTTACCACAGCCCTGTCACCTGCTAATGATAGTTGCCAAAGTAAATGACCCAATGGTTGAATCACTGCCACCTTATTATAATTCTGCACATGTCACCTTCCTGCAGAGCCCTTAATCAGCACTTTCACTTCAATCCCTGTGATTGCAAGGTCCTGACTGCAGAACAATTGCAGAAAGTCATGTTTTCATCCTGACCAGTGTGGTTTGGAAACTTGTTATCTTCAGAGAGACTTGAGGCTCATAAAACAGTGCAATTTTCCTCCTCAAGGCCTTTGCAAAAATAACTAATACGTATTCAGTAGTATTTTGCAAACCAACATATATGAAAATTTCTAATTAGCATATCATGGGATCATATACCTCATCTTTTTTTCTTCCCTCTGATCTCTTCCTGGTTGTAATTAAACCAGCTGTGGCTAGTTATGCCTTTTTCATGTTCCTTTCCCTCTTTCTGTCAGAACCATTAGAAAAAGAAAAGTCTTAACATTAATGTGGATGAATCACACCAGGATCTCATTTGAGCTCATAATTAAAATCCAGTTTAATCCATAGCAAATAATTAATCTAATCTAGCAGGCCTCAGTGAGAAGCTACTATAGAAAATGCTCTTCATTTACCTGAAGAAAATGGTCGATAAAGCTCTTCCCCCAGCCACCTTTCCCAGATTCAAAAGACGCATAAAATATTAAAACCATAAAAAGCCTTAGAAATCGTCATTTTATAACCCAAAATAAAAGGAAGTAACCAGGCACGGTGCTAGAAGATGCATCACATTTAACCTACCTGCACCTTAAGAATTGCATCATAGTCCATTTCCTGCAAACAAATTCAGAAGGGTGGAGCCCGAATTTGAACCCAGGTCTCTCTGGTCCATATAGCTGTTGAGAGCTGATTCCTGCGCTAGGCTGACTCTCCCAGGGTCCACTGAGGTTCATGAACCTTATGTGATGGCTGCAGTGGCTCATACCTCTCATCTCAGCCCGTTGGGAGGCCGAGGCGGTGGGGGATGGTTTGAGCCCAGGAGTGGCTTTACCCCAGCCCTCCTGGTTATTTTATTGACCCAGGACTCTTACAATTGCCCAGGTTACGTCCTAGAGAGGCACTAGCCTAGAAGACAGAAGCCTCGCCTGAGTCAGATGCTGTAAAAAGCTTGATCGATCGACAGCTGCCTCGTTTCCTTATCTTTCCCTCCTTTTAAAATATTTCTTCTAACATAATCTTCGTGATTTCTGATAATATAGAATTCAGAGTACGAACCAATTGAATTCCTCTTTCCACTGTTTGAAATGCGTTGCTATATACCATTTTAGACACTCTCTGCGCATTTGTATTCCATAAAGACTTTCTTACCTTAATGTAGTCATTATATTTTATTCTGTGATTTGTTTTTTCCACTTTTTTGGGAGCTCTTTCCATATGATTTCATTTAACTCTGCTTATTCATTTGAACTCATGATAAGTATCCCATCATATGAATGCAGCACGATTTCACCAACGACATCCAGTTGGTTCCCAGTTTATTGCTCTTACAAACAGCAGTGTAGCCAACAGTTACAAAAGTAGGAGAAGAAAATATGTAAGAATGGTTTAAAAATCTAGGATGAGGAAAGCCCATCTTCAATAAGATTTAATAATCCAGAAGATAAAATAACACTATTAATAATATTTACAGTATTGAAAAAATAATATTCCAAATTATTCCAAATAGGGACTATTACTTTAAAAAGAAGAAATCATTGCAATATAAACATCAGAGGGACTATTAATAATATCCAGAATATATAAAGAGCTTTTATAAATCAATGAGAAAAGAAAGTGATACATTAAAAGAATACAGCTATCTCTATGAGTGAATGTGACATTTTCCTTAATCTATTTGTTATACTGAGTTAAAGCAATATATTTCTGAATGTTGAACCATGCTTGTATTCCTGAGTAAAACACATCATGATCAAGTGAGATTTTTCTTTTAATAAATGAGGAATAATTTTTTAATATATATTTAAAAGTACAGCATTAAGATTTGTGCATGACACTGGAGTATCATTTACTCGAGGAAAAACTCATTTTTATTTTTCAAACTCTGTTACAGGTCTTTGCAGGTTTGGACCTGCCTGACTATTCTCAGAGTACCCATTTGTGAAGAGCAGAATTTAACTTGTTTACATTAATAGGGATTAATGTTATATTTGAACTTAATTCTGCCATATTATTTGTTTCCATTTTACATTCCTTATTGGTTCTGTTTGTTTCCTTTATTTAATTTTCATTTTTATTTATTTTACGTCCTTGTCTTTGGTTCTATTGGTTATTTTTTCTTTATTCCATTTTCCCCTTTAGTGGTCTAGAAGAGATAAATCCTAATACTGTGTTTGCAATACTTGCTCTTCAAATTTTTATACGCAGCCAGTCACAGTGGAATGTGCCTAGAGTCCTAATTACTCAGGAGGCTGAAGTTGAAGGATCGCTTGAGCCCAAAAATTTGAGTCCAACCTGGGCAACATAGTGAAACCCCATCTCTAAAAGAAGATACACACAAAACTAAGCTTTACTTTTCTATTTTCTCCAGAAACAAAAAGGAACCCAGTGTGCCATCATAGTCATCCTCCTCACACTGCCCCTCTGGCAACAGGTAGCATTGATTTTAGTTCCAAACGGTCACCACTTTCCTTATGCATCAGTAGTTACTTAACTCTTATTTTGATTACTACCTTGTGTCTTTGGTTTATTTTTCATTTTGATGCTAATATCAAATAATTCTTCCTGAGGTGGTGGTTGTATAGTAAACCATGAGTCCGGCATGTCTAAAATTGTCTTTATTTCTCTCCGTAAATTTGAATTCTGTTTTGCTGTGTAAGTCATTTGAAGTTGGAGACAATATCCCACGCTTTGACAGGAAGGGAAGGAAGGATACGTGCTCGGTCAGCCTGTTTGACCCATTTTTGAGAAGGGCTCTGGTCCTTTTCAAAAGAACCAAATTGGCCAAACAACTGGTCAGTTGTTTTTTCTGCCAGTGAGAAGTCTGGTATCAATGTGATTCTCGTAACTTTGTAGGAATCTGCTTCCCTCTTTGCTGAAAACTTGTGCTTTCACTAAGCTCAGCCTTGACACTCTGTCACTCACCGGGCATGCTTCTTGCGGCATCTTTTCATCCTTAAGGCTGCTAAGTGCCTTTGCATTGTGGAAATTATCTTTACTATTTCTCCAAATGGTTAAGAACCTAGGCTAGGGAGCCAAACAGCCTCAGTTCAAATCTCTATGTTATTAGCTGTGTGAACCTAAGGCAAATTGCTTAACCTCTCCGTTCCTCAGTTCCCTCATCTTAAGGATAATGATAGTACCTCTCTCTTAGAGTTGTTGAGGATTGAATGAGTTAATTTAAGAAAATATTTTAGAAGAGTCTCTGACAATAATTAAGTGCTAAATAATTATTTTCTCTGGGATTGGTCAGTCATTCCTGACCCCCACGATCTTAGTTTTCCCTGAGGATCTAATAATCTTCAGTTACCTGTTTATTTTGATGACTGGAAAATGAGGTTAACTAGGTCAATGAGTGCAAATGACTGTCATGTGCTTTGTCTACAGCTATGTAGCATTGTTTTCCCACAGTGTGTTTCCCTGAATGAGAGAGCTGGGTGTTCTCAACTTCCTCCCTGTTTTCTCCTATGTATGCCTTGGGCTTGGGTCCTCTTTCTACCTTCTAAGAATTCCTCACAAGTTTGAGTTCCATGATAGCTTCTCTAACCATCCACTTCTCTTATAGACATATTCTTTTTCACGATGCATTTTATGTCTTGAAAGAGGAGTGGAACCAAGAGGGAAATAGACCTCTGTGCTCAGTTAGCCCTCTGGACACAGACCCCTTTTTGAGCACCTCTCATCTCTCCTACCCTCTCCTGCTCTCTTGGGCACCTTTAGAAACATCACCATGCTTACCACGGCTTCCAGAACCTTCCCATAGATGGAAATTTGGTTCCTACATCTCTTCAGACTCACCTCCCACCACTGTCTTTCTCTCAAACTCCGTGCTTTAAATATATTGAAATTCCACTTACGTCTTAAGTGTAATATACTACCTTTCCCCCTTGGTCTTCACACTTAGTTCCTCTTTTGTCTAATAATTAATTCATTCTTTGGGCTCTGCAGTTCTCTCCTCAGAAAAATGAAGTCTGAAAATATATTGCATTTAGAAGTGCTTCAGGCTTTAAATGTTTATAATTATACTTAAATAAACAAATTCTTTGATATCTGAACTGTCCTTTGACTTCCTCAGCACAGTAAGAGTCATATATTCAAAAAAAAATGTGTGTGAGGCTATAATCCCAGCACTTTGGGAGGCTGAGGTGGGCGGATCACGAGGTGAAGAGATTGAGACCATCCTGGCCAACGTGGTGAAACCCCCTTTCTACTAAAAAATACAAAAATTAGCTGGGCGTGGTGGTGCGTGTCTGTAGTCCCAGCTGCTTGGGAGGCTGCAGCAGGAGAATTGCTTGAACCCAGGAGGCAGAGGTTGCGGTGAGCCGAGATCGTACCACTGCACTCCAGCCTGGTGCCTGGTGACAGAGTAAGACTGTTTCAAAAAAAAAAAAAAAAAAAGAAAATAAGAAAAAATGTGTGTGAGGCAAATACTTAACTTTTACTCTAGCCCTCTATATACCCCCTCAAACTTAGAGAACTTTTAATTGCAGTCAAAGTATTTTTCAAATGCTTGGTAAAATATTAGTAAGTCAGCACAGCAGGAGGAGAGGGGGTTTACTAAGAATAGCTGCCCTGCTACCCAGCTAACACCTCTTTTACTTTGGAGCCCTGATAAAGAAAATGGTTTCTGACAGAACCTTGTGAATTTTCATCAATTAATAGAAGAAACTGAAATCCTGACCCTGAATCAGAACACTTTTAATAGGCATTTTAAATGTTTCCTCTAGAAACCAGGGGCAATATATTTGAGCATGTGCAGTCTTGCTGATAATAATTTGCCCTCTTACAGCTTAACACAAGAGAGCAGGCAAATAGTTTGCCTTGGATTCCGGTCACACAGCCATTTCTTCCCATGCTACGGGGCTGGAACCATTTTCTATGTCCTGCTATAAATATCACTTCTCCAGGACGTGTCCAGGAGTCCTCCTAGGTTCTACTCCTAACCTCCGTTTCTCAGTTTGTTTCTTATGTTTCCCATCCCCCCAGGAAAGCCTCACTTTTTGGAGACTTAATACCATCGTAATCCCTGTGTCATAAAAGACAAAACCTTCAATAAATGCTGCAGCTGTGGTCTTGGAAGGGAGGAAATTCACTTTAAATCACCATCTCTGAAATAAAAAAAAAAACGTCTGGTCCAGAAGGACATTACATGCAATCTGGAAAGGTCTTCAACAAAGTCACACGGGAAGTGGCGGTTTCTCATTGCTGCAAACACTGTTGTTATTGTTCACACTGATGAATAGTTTCAGTTCTCACTAATATGAAATTCCACCAAATGAATATCCTGGAAAACAATCTCAAACTCCAAGAATAACATAACTATGAGTTTACTGTCAGGCTATCGAAGGAGGTTCAATCTACTGACCTCTTTATCCCCAGACACTACGGGGACCATATAATTAATTATCCACACTAGGCCTGGTATACTAGAACAGGTTTGAGAGTGAAAGGAGAAAGGAGCTTTATTTATTAAACACACCAGGCCAACAGACACAAACAGGATTGCCTTACAAACAAGGAACGCCTCCTACCAGAGATAAGTACACTAACTGCATAACTCAGTCCCTACGTAAATTGCTTGTCTCACTGCATGTTGTGGTTCAAGGGATTAATCAATCCTATTTGCTCTTAGGGAGACAGTTATTCCCCACTCTTCATGTTTCCAGGGGGAGGCATTTGAATGTAACACTCCCTTCTGGCCCCTCTGTCATCAGGTGACGAGTAACTTTTCTAACTAAAGGAGTTAGTAGAGGGAACTGATCACAGTATACAGTGTATTCTGCAAACCACAATGGTTCTCTCTCTGCCTCGCAGGCTGGGCCTGCCCCATGGTGGTGCCTGGAGATGCCCAGAGCTGCCCCTGGCTGGGGGTACGAATCTGTCTAATCCAGTCAGGGCGTTTGAGGAAGCCATTTGCACACAAATTAAAAAACACATTCTCCAGTTGGTTTTCTCAGTAATTAAGCTGAATTTAGATCTCTATTTTTGTGTCTCTTGGCTCTTAACTCTGAACTGGTTTTAAACTTGAAAGGGAAGTAATAGGTGTTACATGTTGACTCCTAAGACCCTCACCCTTGCTATCTCTACCGCTAGCTGGAAACAGAGGCTAAGGTAATCTAGAGATGCAAAAGAGAGAAAGCAAGAAATTAGGTGGACAAACATCTCTCACTCTTTATGATAAAATACCATGTGTCTTACTTTTAAAGTTATTTAAATAAAAGATTCTTTTAAGGATTGAGCATCATATAAATTTTCACACATACACACAGAAATTCTGAATAGATTCAGCTGTAAAAATCTAGTCCTGTTTAAGGATAAAAAGATTGGCAGGATGGTTGGAAAGAATGAATAAATATCTTAAAGTGGTTCTAAAAGGTGGAACATTCCAGAAGCACCAATCCCAGAGACACAGCATCACAGGGAATGTGGTGATGCCTACCCTGCACACACACATGCACACACACACATACACACATCTCACATATACAGACACAGACACACACACCACGTACAAATCCATGCTCACACATATAAACACTGTTCTGAACATCACTGATCATCTAACTCAAACACCAATGATCAAGCTGCTATCATTTACCTCTACTTCCCATGTGAACAATAGCTGAATTAGTGATAGACTTGGCAAGAAATCCTTCCTAATGGGCAGTTACCAAGAATGGAGTATAGTTGATCAGTTCTCCATGTCACATCACTGGGTGTGAGAATTTTCAAATATCCAGTACTCCTATCTAAATATTGTCTCTCTCATTGACTGGCCTGAAAAAAACAAAGAGTATTTTTAAATGGTATAGCCAAGTCAGCAACTTTCTGAAAGTCCTAATTTTCGCTAGACAATTCAATAATTTATGCTATTTATTTTTAGTGTAACTTTTCCTCAAAGGATTCAAATGAAATTCTAAGCTATTTTCATCAGATTCGCCTCCGATTATTCTAATTATTTCTTTTGCTCTATTATTTCTTAGAGTTGGCAAGGGCAAATTAATTAGCAGCTGCTTGAATTAAGAAGACTTCTGATTTCTCCTGATAAGTTACGGCAGCTTTATAATTAATATTTTAACCTGACTGCTGTCCTACCAATTAGAATAGCAAATGGCTTTTAGACAGGATCAGTTGGCACTAGACATCACCACACACTTACACCCATGTGCTCAAATCAACCTTGGGTTGAGAGAACTTTAGGTGTTAGTTTATATAAAGCTTCCAATAAGTTCATGCTTTTCAAATGTAATGAGGATGGGGAAAGGAAGTAGTGAACTAAGAACTGACTCCAGATTTAGACTTGTGCAATCCTGGGGTACTTATCTTCCCGAGTCTTTGTGTTTTTGAGAAAACAGTCACCTCTGTTGGTCTAATTATAGCCCTGGAAGAAAATAGAGCACGTGAAGTAAGTGGGAGTGCAATGCTCAAAAAATTACCCATGTGGAGAGAAATGTGTAAATTTGACTTTCCACTGGCTTCATCGCTAAGAAAAACATGTACTTTTCACTGAGCGAAGGTTTGCAAATTTTGCCACAAGCAAAACACAGTTTATTGCACCCTGAGTAACTTCCCATGATAGAAGAATATTTCCGCCGCAACTCAGAGTTTTTATCTCACAAAATACTAAAACTTTGTCAAGAGGTACAATATCTAACCCCAAATTAATTTGTGTAACAAGGAAGCTACAGGATAGAGAGTGGAGGTTCTACACTCTTTCATTAACTCCTCTGGAAATATGAAAGATAGGACATCTGGAAACTCCCAGAATGAACCAGGTACTGTCTTGGGGAGTTTCGGGGCTTTCCATGCCCTTGGCAAAATGTAACATCTGGATCAGGAGATAGGAAACCAAATAACATGTTCTCATCTCAACCCCAAATGAGTTATACCTGTAAGTCCGTGCATAGAACTCTAGAGTTTACTCAGCACAACTGTCGCTAGCAGTTGGCACTCATACACAGAAATTACTTTACAGAGATTCAGGCTAAGGCCTGATGGTGTTCGGAGCTCCCCAGTGACGTTTCGTAAACCCACCGAGTATCCAAGAAGCACGACAGATCAGGCCCTCACGCGTTCTACCACTCTACTGCAAAGTTCAAAGATGTGCAGGTCATTTTGTTTTGTTTTCTTTTGCTTTATTTTGTTTGGTTTTGTTTTTGCAGAAACAGGGTCTGGCTCTGTTACCGAGGCTGGAATGTACCAGCACAATCACAGTTCACTGCAGCGTCTATCTCCTGGGCTCAAGCGATCCTCCTGCCTCAGCCTCCCAGGTGGTGGGGACTACAGGCATGCACCACCATGCCCTCACTTCCTAGCTTTTCTCTCTCTCTTTTTTCTTTTTTTTTTTTTGACAGAGACAGGGTCTCACTATGTTGCCCAGGCTAGTCTCAAAATCCCAGTTTCAAGTGATCCTTGCACCTCGTCCCTCGGCCTCCCAAAGCTCTGGATTTACAGGTGTGAGCCACTCGCTAAGTGCCTGGCCACAGAGCTTTGTATGATTTATACTCACATGTCCCAAAATGATGAGGACGCCCTGACACATAACCCATAGCAGGTATCCAACCAAGGGTTTCTATTTTATTCTATTTATTTTGTTCTATTTTTCTATGCATGTGTCTTTTTAAAAAATTAATGAATCTTACAGACATTACATGCTTCCTGAACCAGAGAGAATTGACCCCATGTTCTCTGGAAATTTGCCTGTCAAAGTCCCACCAAACAACCCGAGATTATCTTTCCAAACTAGTTTTCAAATGATAGGTAACATCCCTGATTTGATGGTTTGAACTGACCTCAGGACTCTATGGTGATCCTATGGACATTATTGTCAGATAACAACAGTACCCGAGTGTAACCTAATGAGCCTCCTCTTAGGGAAGGGGTGTATCTGGGTGATGGTCGCACTGCGTGCCGCCGTAGCTCATGCCATGTGCCTGTGTATGAGGGAGAGGAAGAATGTCCACTCCAAAAGGAACGATCCAGGGCATGAACCGAGCCGTTGCCCATTCTCTGGAGGTTCCAGCAAACCTGCACATCTGTGTCTGCGCTTAGACAAACTAAACAGAGTGAGAATGCTTTCCCAGAGCACAGCAGAAGTTCAACCGGCAACAACCAGGTGAATTTTCAGCTCATCCTTTAGAGAAAATGTAACTTCCCTGGAGAGGACAGGAGAACCAGACAAAGACAAGCAGAGACTCTCCCTTTTCTGCACGTGCTGGTACCATTGTCAATCTAGGAAAGAAGGAAAGGAAAAGATCCCCAAGGGCTGTCCCTCACAAACGAATGAAGCACCTACTCGAATTCAAATTTGAAGAGAGGGCTTCCCCTCCTGCTATTTCCTAAAGAAGAGAGAGAGAATATTCTCTGTCACCAAAAATTACCAATAAGGAGTATTTGCCATAGTCAAAAACTATTTGCAAACTCCCAAAAAGGAGAAAAAAATCATGGAAGTAAGATAATATATGTAATTTGTCTTGCCTTCCACTCCCTTCAATATAGAAGACACTGATGTCCTTTTTCTTAATTAAAAACAAAGAAAATAAGTAAATATATCCAAAGTCAAAAATAAGCCAGCATTGCTTCTAGGTATTTTTCAAAGAGTACCTCATTTGTCAATTTGGATAAGGTTTAGTGACAGAGACAGTTCTCTACACCAATCCAATTCAAGAACACCATGGAAAGCATCACTGGACCCCAACAAAGTTCAATCTACAATTTAACTAGTTATATATTTGCCTAGACAAAATCACATAACGAATGGCTTTTTGCCCTGCTTTCATTTTATTTTTCGTTATACTTTAAGTTCTGGGGTTCATGTGCAGATCATGCAGGATTGTTACATAGATATACACATGCCATGGTGGTTTGCTGCATCCAACCCCCGGACATCTACATTAGGTATTTCTCCTAATGTTATCCTTCCTCAGTCCCCCACCCCCTGCTATCCCTCCCCTACCCCTGGCAACAGGCCCCAGTGTGTGATGTTCCCCTCCCTGTGTCCATGTGTTCTTATTGTTCAACAACGACTTATGAGTGAGAACATGCAGGGTTTGGTTTTCTGTTCTTGTGTCAGTTTGCTGAGAATGACGGTTTCCAGCTTCATCCATGTCCCTGCAAAGGCCATAAACTCATCCTTTCTCATGGCTGCATAGTATTCCACGGTGTGTATATGCCACATTTTCTTTATATACTCTATCATTGATGGGCAATTGGGTTGGTTCCAAGTCTTTGCTATTGTAAACAGTGCCATGATGAACATACATGTGCATGTGTCTGTATAACAGAACAATTTATAATCCTTTGGGTATATACCCAGTAATGGGATTGCTGGGTCAAATGGTATTCCTAGTTCTAGATCCTTGAGGAATCTCCACACTGTACTCCACAATGACTGAACTAGTTTACATTTCCACCAACAGTGTAAAAGTGTTTCTATTTCTCCACATCCTCTCCAGCATCTGTTGTCTCCAGATTTTTTAATGATCACCATTCTAACTGGTGTGAGATGGTATCTCAATGTGGTTTTAATTTGCATTTCTCTAATGGTCAGTGATGATGAGCTTTTTTTCATATGTTTGTTGGCTGCATAAATGTCTTCTTTTGAGAAGTGTCTGTCCATATTCTTTGCCCACTTTTTGGAGGTGTTGTTTGTTTTTTTTCTTGTAAATTTGTTTAAGTTCTTTATAGATTCTGGTATTAGCCCTTTGTCAGATGGGTAGATTGAAAAGATTTTTCCCATTCTGTTGGTTTCCAGTTCATTCTAATGATAGTTTCTTTTGCTGTGCAGAAGCTCTTAAGTTTAATTAGATCTCATTTGTCTATTTTGGCTTTTGTTACCATTGCTTTTGGTGTTTTAGTCATGAAGTCCTTGCCTATGCCTATGCTCTGAATGGTATTACCTAGGTTTTCTTCTAGGGTTTTTATGATGTTAGGTCTTATGTTTAAATCTTTAATCTATCTGGAGTTAATTTTTGTATAAGGTGTAAGGAAGGGATACAGGTTCAGCTTTCTGCATATGGTAGCCAGTTTCCCCAACACCATTTATTAAATAGGGAATCCTTTCCCCATTGCTTGTTTTTGTCAGGTTTGTCAAAAGATCTGATGGTTGTAGATGAGTGGCATTACTTCAAAGGCCTCTGTTCTGTTCCATTGGTCTATATCTCTGTTTTGGTACCAGTACTGAGCTGTTTTGATTACTGTCACCTTGTAGTATAGTTTGAAGTCAGGTAGTGTGATTTCTCCAGCTTTTTTTTTTTTTTGCTTAGGATTGCCTTGGCTATGTGGGCTCCTTTTTGTTCCATATGAAGTTTAAGGTGGTTTTTTCCAGTTCTGTGAAGAAGGTCAAAGGTCAATGGTAGCTTGATGGAGATAGCATTGAATCTATAAATTACTTTGGGCAGTATGGCCATTTTCAAGATATTGATTCTTCCCAACCATGAGCATGGAATGTTTTTCCATCTGTTTGTGTCCTCTCTTATCTCCTTGAGCAGTGGTTTGTAGTTTTCCTTGAAGAAGTCCTTCACATCCCTTGTTAGTTGTATTCCTCAGTATTTTATTCTCTTTGTAGCAATTGTGAATGGGAGTTTGCTCATGATTTGGCTCTCTGTTATTGGCGTATAGGAATGCTTGTGATTTTTGTACATTGATTTTGTATCCTGAGACTTTGCTGAAGTTGCTTATCATCTTAAGGAGATTTTGGGCTGAGACGATGGGGTCTTCTAAATATACAATCATGTCATCTGCAAATAGAGACAATTTGACTTCCTCTTTTCACCAATGAATACTCTTTCTTTCTTTTTCTTGCTTATTGCTCTGACCAGAACTTCCAATACTATGTGGAACAGGAGTGGTAAGAGAGGGCACCCTTGTTTTGTGCCACTTTTCAAAGGGAATTCTTCTCGTTTTTGCCCTTTCAATATGATATTGGCTGTAGGTTTGTCATAAATAGCTTTTATTATTTTGAGATACGTTCCATCGAGACCTAGTTTATTGAGAGTTTTTATCATAAAGGGCTGTTGAATTTTGTTGAAGGCCTTCTCTGCATCTATTGAGATAATATGTGGTTTTTGTCTTTGTTTCTGTTTATGTGATGGATTATGTTTATAGATTGGGTATGGGATGAAGCAGACTTGATTGTGATGGAGAAGCTTTTTGATGTGTTGTTGGATTTGGTTTGCTAGTATTTTATTGAAGATTTTTACATCAATGTTCATCAAGGATATTGGCCTGAAATAGATAGACTGCAAGCCAGACTAATAAAAAAAAAAAAGAAAACAGAGAATAATCAAATAGATGCAATAAAAAATGATAAAGGAGATACCACCAATTCCACAGAAATACAAACTACCATCAGAGATTACTACAAATATCTCTATGCACATAAACCGTAAATCTAGAAGAAATTGATAAATTCCTGGACACTTACACCCTCCCAAGACTAAACTAGGAGAAGTTGAATCCCTGAATAGACCAATAACAAGGTCTGAAGTTGAGGCAGCATTTAATAGCCTACCAACCAAAAAAAGTTCTGGACCAGATGGGTTCACAGCTGAATTCTACCAGAGGTACCAATCCTTCTGAAACTATTCCAAACAATACAAAAAGAGGGAATCCTCCCTAACTCATTTCATGAGACCAACATCATCCTGGCACCAAAACCTGGCAGAGACACAACTA
>CAUYLG010019737.1:0-26918 GCA_963573385.1 Cacajao melanocephalus
GGGAGTGTAAATTAGTTCAACCATTGTGGAAGACAGTGTGACAATTCCTCAAGGACCTAGAAATAGAAATTCCATTTGACCCAGCAATCCCATTACTGGGTATATATCCAAAGGATTATAAATCGTTCTACTATAAGGACATATGCACACGAAAGTTCATTGCAGCACTGTTTACAATAGCAAAGACCTGGAACCAACCTAAATGTCCATTGATGTTAGACTGGACAGGGAAAATGTGGCACATATACACCATGGAATACTCTGCAGCCATAAAAAACGATGCGTTCATGTACTTTGCAGGGACATGGATGAATCTGGAAACCATAATTCTCAGCAAACTGATGCAAGAACAGAAAATCAAACACAGCATGTTCTCACTCATAGGTGGGTGTTGAACAATAAGAACACATGGACACAGGGAAGGGAGCATCACACACTGGGGTCTGTTGGGGGGAAATAGGGGAGGGTCAGCAGGGGGTGGTGAGTTGGGGAGAGATAGCATGGAGAGAAATGCCAGATATAGGTGATGGGGAGGAAGGCAGCAAATCACTCTGCCATGTGTGTACCTATGCAACAATCTTGCGTGTTCTTCACATGTACCCCAAAACCTAAAATGCAATTAAAGAAAAAGAAATAAAGAAAGGTTAAAAAAAATAGTAGACTGAATAAAGAAAATGTGATTCACATACATCATGGAATACTACACACCCATTAAAAGAAACAAGATAATGTCCTTTGCAGCAACATGGTTGGAGCTGGAGGCCATTATCCTAAACGAACTAACACAGGTACAGGAAACCAAACACTGCATGTTCTCACTTAAAAGTGAGAGTAAACACTGAGTACACATGGACACAAAGAAGCGAGCAATAGACACTGGGGACTTCCTGAGGGTGGAGGGTGGAAGGAGGGTAGGTATCGAAAAACTACCTATTAGATACTGTTTATTACCTGGGTGATGAAATAATATGTACACTAAACCCTCACAACATGCAATGTCTCTATAGAACCAACCTACACGTGTACCTTTGAAACTAAAATAAATGTTTAAAAAAAAACCTACCTTTCTGAGAGAAGTGCTAAATACGGATGGGTATTGAGCTGTCATTTAGATATAGCTCTAGGCTGAATTTATGTGTCTTAGATTGTGTTCTTGCCTCAGCTACATGGTAACTCTGAAAGTTCCCTGAATTTTTCCAGTGTCAGCACCTCTAAGTAAGCTTTCAATAAATGTTACTATAAATATGACACAGAAGGAGTAGTCTGTAAGTTTTCGTTCATAATGATAGTGGTGATTACTCCCCTAGCACAAAAACTGGGCTAGTTTCTCTATTTTGGAATGTTCATTACTTAAAATTGAGAGAGGGAAGGACTTTTGGGGGCACTAGGCAAGAATCTATATATATTTTTATAGAAATAAAATAAAAGATTTAAATGACTATCAAAAGAAACTTTGTAGAGAAAGCTGAGTAACCAAGCAGCAATGCAATGAAGTGGAATGAGAAAAGCCTAAGTCTAGCAGTCCCTTCTTCTTTGGCAGGAGAAAAGGCAGTGTTTTAGACTCAATGTATGATACACACTTCAGAGAATTTGTAACATCATCAGGTAAAGTTGCATTATTCTTTCCTCTCACTGTCTTCCAGAGGGTTGTAGTCCATTTTCTGTTACTTATGAAAGAATACATAAAACCATGTAATTTATAAAGAAAATGAATGTATTTCTTAAGTTCTGGAGGCTGAGAAGTCTGAGATCAAGAGCCCTCATGATTCAATCTTCTCTTAAGTGTCCCACCTCTCAATACTGCCACATCAGGGATCAAGTTCCAATATGAGTCTTGGACGGGACATTCAAACCACAGCACAGAGTCACTGTGCAAGTTCTCCCAAATGAAGATGACTGTCCCACGTTAGTCAGCAAACTGCTCTATCATGAAATCCTTTCTCAGCATTGAAGACATATTTGGTTTGGTTGTTTTGCCAATGCCTGACATAAATACCAAGGCCGTCAAACTTCACACAAAAGAATAAAGCCTCCCCTCCTGCAGAGAATGGATACAACCAAAAATGACATATCTAACATTAGAGTTTCTAGACTGGAGTGACTCTGTGGATCCTCTGCCTCATCCCAGGACAGACTTCAAAGTTGAGGTGCTTCTCATATTCTCCATCTGTCAACATGTGGCATTTACCTGTTTTTTAGAACTTGTAATTACCCAGCCCATGTAGGTGTGGCTAAAGGCATTTTTCTAACACTTGTCACTTTAAGAAAAGGGAACTTTACAGAAATTGTTCATCCTTATACAATCTACTCCAAAATCCAACAATTTCCTCTTTTCAGTCATCTTCCAGAAATCCTATATCCAAGACAAATGGGATTTAGTATAGCAAGCCTTCAGTGATACCACAATGAACAAGACTATTTTAAGAACTCTATTCATCAGTTCCCAATAAATATTATGATACTAGCACTTAGGCATTCTAAAGTGACTTTCCTAAGCAGATCTTAAGCTCTTTAGCAAAACAAATACATTAAACATTTTAATTCTCTTGCAAAACAAGCTAAGAGGCTAGAGCAAAAAGATGATTTCTGTAATGTAACAGCATAGCAAGTAATCTAGAAACGTCCCATCTCTGAAAAGAGAAAAGGTGGCAAGGGAGGGAGATTATGATACCAGCAAATTGATTTGAGTACTAGCACTGTCTCATCCATTTCCAAGTCCAGTTTATCTTGAAGCATTAGGTTACAATGAAAGATCCACTTGCTTGTCAATCGATTATTTAAGAAACATTTATTAAGTGGCTCTGCGGTACTGGCTCTGGGTTAGACCCTAGGGATATAATGAAGAAAAGCCCTTTCCTTGTGAAATGTGCAATCCAGTAGAGCAGAAACACCTACTTTAAAAGCAATAATAAAATACTATGTAATAAATAAAATAATGGAAGTGTGTCTAGAACGTAGAGATAGCATGTGGGAGGTGGTGACTAACTTCATTTGCGTAAGAGTATGAAAAGATATCTTTTTCATTGCCCTAAGATGCAATATCCAGTGTGGAAGGTTAAATAGGAGTTTGACAGTGTTATAAGTATTCTCTTTAAAGAAAAGGTATTCTTGTTGATAGTAATAAATGTGTTGCAACAAATTTTTGTGGCTTCACTAAAGACAGACTGAAAGATCTATGTGTGAGTTAGAAGATAACGGCCCTTTCTGCCTCCATCTGCTACTTCAAGCATAGTGTTGTGAGGGCCTGATCGGTAAATCACAGAAAACTACTTCTTTTTGTAAAGATATGACTTTCCTTATGGTCTCTGTTTCCTTTACTCTCACGGCTGCTTATAAACAGAGCTGGAATCAGAGCAGAAAAAACGGCCAATTCTTGTGTTTTACAAATGAGGAAATTGTGGCCCTATGAGGCTGTTTTTCCCCAAACCCCTACATAGTTAAGAGTCCACAACCCAGAGGCATTAATCAGATTGCACTCTTGTTCCATGGAGAACCTCAAGGTCCCAGCCACCTACTCAAAATTAATCAAATGTGTTTACTTCACACAGACTGTGAGCTGCTTAAGGGCAGTGTCTCAAGATAGAATAAGTTTTGCTGTGGAAAAAAAAAATAGACCTGAAAATCACAGTGGTTTCAAGCAACAAAAGTTTATTTTTTACTTACACAGTCTGAGGTGGATCATGGGAACTCCCAGTGCTCCTCCATTCAGTGATGCAGGGATCTAGACTGCGTGTTGTGATATATTATCTCAATATTTGGCTTCCAAATTTGCCACATCAGGGTAAGGGAGAGTAGTAGTAGCACACTCACTCTTCATTTTGTCGTTGTTGTTGTTGTTGTTTGTTTATACTTTAAGTTCTGGGATACATGTGCAGAACTTGCAGGTTTGTTACATAGGTATACACATGCCATGGTGGTTTGCTGCACCCATCAACCGAGAATCTACATTAGGTATTTCTCCTATTGCTATCCCTCTCCTAGCCTCCCAATCCCTGACAGGCCCCGGCATGTGATGTTCCCCTCCCTGTGTCCATGTGTTCTCATTGTTCAACTCCCACCTATGAGTAAGAACATATGGTGTTTGATTGTCTGTTCCTGTGTTAGTTTGCTGAGAATGATGGTTTCCAGCTTCATCCATGTCCCCGCAAAGGAAATGAACTTACCCTTTTTATGGATGCATAGTATTCCATGGTGTACATGTGCCACATTTTCTTTATCCAGTCTATCACTGATGGGCTTTTGGGTTGGTAACAAGTCTTTGCTATTGTGAACAGGAGCACACTCACTCTTAATTGTCTCAGCTCAGTCAAACGTTCCCAGTCTATTGGTCAGAAACAGTCACATGGCCCCAACACAACTGCAATGGTGGATGAAAAATATAGAAACTATGTGAATATTTTATGAGCACTAAGACTCTGTCTAAGTGAATGAGGAACCCACTATGTTCAAAGAACTTTTTAACACTATCAGGGGATACAAAAGTATACACGGAATAATTACTGTGTTTGAGAAGCCAAAGACCTAATTTTGAAATTGAACATAAATACACAGCCAAACTCAATAAAATTAATCATACCCAGTAATATGGACTAAATGAGAAGTGAACAATTGTTAAGATAAAAGGAAAGAGAAACCAAGATTTAGAGTGATTAGGAAATCCAGTCCTGTATTCATTTGTAGGCTGAACTTAAAGCATTTTTCCCAAAAGATCCAAAAGTCACTTGCTTCAGGGTATTGTCTTTTAACTCTAAGGACAAGAAAAAAAATAATCAAATAGAAACTTTAACAGTTTTGGAAATCTAGTTGCAATCACAAGAACAATGTTTAGGGATTATTTCTACCATTTTTTTAAAAATCCAGAGAGACAAATAGGCCATATCCTGTATGAATATGAAGTAGAGAATGTGCAGCTCTCTACTTTATATTCACGTAGGATACACTCACTCATATTAGGGTAGGTTATCTGACTGCCACTAATACATATCAAGACTTCCTAACTGTGCAGCAATAGGAAGCTATAGCCAAGGTACAAAAAAGGACATTTTTAATAGAAACTCCATGGCATTTTGAGTAATATATGAATCACTTGAGAAATATTCATTCTCTGTCCAAATGCTGGCCTTTTTTACCAGTTATTATTAACCTTAAGTATGGGAAATTAAGAGCCAGCCATAACATTTTACAGCCACATTTTAGCCTGATCTCAAGCTTAAAGGTTTGCAGGTACCAGGTGTATAAACTGATACAACGCTTCTGAAAAAGCAGTTTAGCAGTATAAATGAGGAGTCTTCAAAATATTTACATGGTATAACAACTAATTTCCTTTGTAAAAAATCAATCCGAAACTAATGCTGACAAAGATTTCACATGAGGATATTCATGTAGCATTATTTATTATTGGGAAAAACTGCAGACAATCTAACTTACTAATTCTGGGAAATGATTAAGCAAATGAAATTACATTTCTATACGAAACTATTATGCAACCATTAAACCAGATGATTACAAATGCAGCATTACCTGTCAAAATGTTAAATGATCATCCTTCAAAGCAATATTTTCACTCCTAGGTCTCTCCTACACAAAAGGTTTACAAATGTGCAAAAGATGTTTTCACGTTCAAAGACATTTGTTGCAGCATATTTATAATATGAAATATCAGAAAACATGATAAAGAACTATCTAAATAAAGGCAAATCTAGCAATATTAAAGTGAACATTCAAAATTTACTAATATTAAGAAGGAAAAAGTTGTAAAAAAAAACTAAAAATCCTATTTTTAAAAATTGTTAATTATATATCTAGTTATAGACAATAACTTAGATGTGCTTGAGGAAGTAAGTTTCTTTTTAAAATTTTATGCACCTGTATATTTTCAAGTTTTATTATAAGCATGTGTTGTTCTAATTGAAATTTAAATGTTTCATTTAAAAACCTACTAATAATGATCAGAGTGACAAAGAGAAAAAGTTACAGGTGACTTTTAATTATATAAGGAAAAATGCTTATAACAGATTCCTAAATTGAAAAACTGGGCAATATAAAGTTACATATACAGTATTATGCAAACTGTAAAATCTATCATTAAAAAACTGGAGAGAGAGAAATATGTCAGAATACTAATAATATCTCCCTGTTGGTAGAACTATTTGTGGGAGGGTTGATGAAGGCATAGTCTGCTTGCTCATATTTGTATGTACTTTTTGCATTTCTACAAAACAAATGTTACTTGTATAATCTCGCAGTGGGAGAAAGCTAAAAAAGAGAACCAAGTATTTTAACAAGAAAAGCATCAAGTGACCATAAATCAGCAAGAGTCGGGACCATAACACTACTTTTCCTATAGATGCTCCTTATTAAGACTTTCCTTCTGCTGCTACATATTCTATTTTTTAATCCTATGTTTTCATGTGAATAAGACCACCTTACTCCTTGCAATCAGCAGATGCAACTAGAATGATGTGCAACTAACTTTCCTGAGCCTCTTGTGGTGATTAAAAACACAGCCACAAATCTTTAATACTTCTCTCATTAACTGTATTTCCACCTCTTGAGTTAGGTCAGGCTCACAACTACCTCAATGAGTAGAGTTTGGTGCAAGTGATACTACATGACTTCAGAAGATAGGTCATAAGAGGATCCTCCTTGTTCTATGGAGTACATACATACTCTTGGTACGTTGAGCTGCCGAATAAGAAGTCTGGCTACCCTGAGATTCCCTGAGGCTGCCATGTTTTGAGGGAGTCCAAGCCAAATAGAGAGGATACAGATAGACTCACAGCAATCAATAGTCCCAGCTGAGCCAAGCCTTCAATCCATTTATCCACTACCAGACATGCAAGTAAGGAAGCTTCCAAATGATTCCAGTCCCTAGTCATTTGAATCTTCCCAAGTAAGACTCACACATTGTAGAAATTCCAGCTATTATGGAACAGAAACAAGATCATCCATTCTTTGCTCTGTCCATATTCCTGACCCACAGAATTCATAAGCAAATAAAATGGTTGTTGTTTTATGCCTCTAATTTGGGGGTGATGGCTATGCAGCAATAGATGTGTAAAATATCCCTTCTCCCAAATATGTAAACATATCCAAAATCTTTTTGTAAAAGTCCATAATATTTTCCTTAATAGAGAAAGAATTTTTTTCTAGACTTTTGCTTTTGCTTCTAATGCTATATACCTTAATCCCTTTGAAATTAGAGTCTGCAGGCCAGGCTCAGTGACTCACACCTGTAATCCCAGCACTTTGGGAGGCCAAGGCAGATGGATAGCTTGAACTCACGAGTTCAAGACCAGCCTGGGCAACATGAGAAAACCCCATCTCTACCAAAAAAAAAAAAAGGAAAAAGTAGGTGGGCATGTAGAGGTTAACGTAGGAGGATGGCTTGAGCCTGGGGGGCAGAGCCTGCAATGAGCCAAGATAGGGCCACTGCACTCCAGCCTAGGCCATAGAACCAGACCATGTCCAAAAAAAAACTGTACAGTTCTTTATTCATTGCCTGAATGATTGGATTAATGTTTGTTTCTAGGTTATGCATTTTGAATGTAATTTCCACTTAATAATAACAAGTAGCATGTATAGAAGATTTTCAAGAGTTTTTCATATATTATTGACTTTAAACCTCCCAATATTTTAATCCCCAGTAGGTACTGTTCATATCTTCTCATTTTAAAGCGAGGAAGTTGAACAAAAATAAGCTAAGTAACTTACCTAAGGTCACACACTGATAAATAGCAAAGCCAAAATTCAACCCAGACAGCTTGTAACCAGAACCCTTTCTCTAAGCCACAGAGCTAGACTCTTTCTCTTCCTCTGTTTCTGCTCAACACACAGAAATGATAACCTTCCAGGAACATACATCTCAGAGCCAGTTATCAACACAAGACAGTAATCTCATAGTTCTGCTTCCTGAAAAATAGATTGTATTTCTATTTTACTGGTATTTCTTGCAGAAAAGACAAAAAAGAAAACCCCAAAGGTCTAAAGCTACATAAATTAGAGGAGAACAAACAGAATGTAAAAAAGAAAAAGATAGAAATGGAACCCTGTGCAACGGACCCAAGTGAGTGGCCAAGAATTTCTAGAAGGAAGGCATCTAATAGTACACCAGTTCTGAAGCATTTATTAGAATTTATAAAGGAAGGAAGGGAAGGAGGGAAGGAGGGAGGGAGGCAGGAAACTAATAATGGAATGGTTGAAGAGATTCAAGGCCAGTGTGTATGGGAGCAGAAGGGAATATAAAAAAAATAGCTGAAAAGAGGAAAACTACTTGTAAATCTGGTTTGAGGGCTTAAAAATGACTTCAACAACAAATAAGAAATACCTACCTTTGAATAAATTCAGATCACAAACAAATTTCCACTCAGTTAATTTCAGAGGTGAGAAAGGCTCTGAAGTGATGGACAAAAAGAAAAAAGAAAATCTATTTTGTATCTGGAAATTTTACAGGACTAAGTAGAGAGGCTGGTTATTTAATAATCTGTGACCTAATTATATCTAAATCTATTTCAGATTCTCTGTGCAGTAAAGGAACTACCATGGCAAATAAGATGGAAGGGGATAGAATGTGCTAACATTTAAGAAAATACAACTTCAGCCATGAATAATATTGACTTTTTTAGAAAGGAGGAAGTTAATATTTTAAAGAAATATGAAAAGTAAGTCAAACAAATTTGAGAAAATGATTGAGGGGTCAAATGTAGAATTTTTACAGAAAAAAATGCAATAACTATCACACGTAAAGTCCCTTTTTAAAAATGTGTTGCCATGAATAAGAAAAGACCACTTTTAAACATTCTTTAGTAATAAAAAAGGAAATAGACTTCTGGATCTCCTCTTTTTTTGGGAAATGTTATTGGTTTAAATGAAAGACTCTGTAATCCAAGCAGAAATAAACCCAAATACTCAACTGTTTACTAAATATGTGTTGAATACTCACTGTATAGCAGGCACACTACCAGGTAATGGGTATCTAATAAATAACTGACTTAAATCCTTCTTGAACATTTCTCAAAAACTATAAAATCCCTAATGCATCAATCCTTGGCCTAAAGCATGAGTCAGTTTTCCAGTGCCTCGTCTTGTATCTCATACTGAGTGTTTCTCTGCCGTAAAAGAAATATTCCTTCATGACCTATTCTCATTACCATTTTGTCCATGTGAATTCCCAAAGGTCATGGAGAGTGTCAATCAAATACCATAAACGGAACCTCATCTTTTAGAAAAAAATCTTATGAACCGAATGAGAACATAAGTCAGCTGCCCCTAATAGGACTGTACTAGAAACTAGCTGCATGGCTCTGTAATCTTTTTGATCCTCAGTTAAACAATAACATTGAAAAAACATTAGCTTCATTTCACAGACAAAGAAAAAGTCCCCGAAGGGTTTAGTTATGGAACTGTGACTAATAACCCAGGCCTGTGCTCTTTCCACTTGCTATTTCATGCTGCCTTCATTTTTCTTATCTTCTGTCTGCTCTTATATGAGTAGGATCTCCCTAATTTGTAACAACAGTCTAACCCAAATTTGAGTAAAAGGAAGGGATTCATTGACTCAAACGTACTGAGAAGTCCAGAGGCAGCAGAGCTTCAGGCACAACTGAACCCAGGTACTCAACTTAGATTGTTAGTACTTAGTTGTTACTCTCCTTCTCTCTTGATTTTGCTTATCTCTGTTGCTCCATCCACACACAGAACCTCCAGTTGTCCTATCAAAATCCATGAGATTTTATCTTACTGGATCAATTTGGTCATACAGCAATTCTCAATATGCAAAAAGTGGAGCCAGCCCCACCCAAATCACCCAGAATGAGGGTACAGGAGGGGTGATTTCACTCACAAAAAATAAGATTGCTAATATTAGAATACTGGAAAATGATGCTGGGTGGTAAATAAAATCCAGTGTCCATGCCATTCTCATATAGCTCCAGCTACATATGTCTGTCATTTGTATCATCAAGGTTTCATTAACTTTCTATTTAGGCGTCTTTAATCTTGGGTTGCCTCTTTGCTTTGATCTGTAAAATTCACTTCGGAAAAGTCCCATTAAAGACATGTCTACATAACTATACAAACTTGAGGAACTATTTTCAAGTCTAATTTCTCTGAATTACAGAGAAAGTATACTTAAGGATAAGTTTTGGTATCTTTCATGTTCTCCAAACACATAGAAAAATAAAATAGAGCTTCATCTTAGACTTGTCCAGAATACTCACATCTGAAAAGAAGTGTGGACTGGGTCAAGATTGAGAAATCAAAGGAAAGAATTACCCTTGAATTGATGATTCTTCTGTCCACCCTCCTGCTGCTCTGAAAAGAAATAATTATTAATACCTTGAGAAGACCATCATGACTTCCCATTCTAGATTACTTGCTGTACAAGTCCTTGCACCCAGATGTTGAAAGAGCTGGAGTGGGTGAAAGGTGTCAGTAGGGCCATGCTCCCTCCAGAGACTCTAGGGGAGAATCTGTTTCCTAGCCATTTTCAGCATGTAGAGCTTCCTTCTTTGGCTTATGGCCCCTTTCTCCACCTTCAAAGCCAGCAGCATGGCACCCTCGAATATCTCTCTCATACATCACACATCACCTTCTGCCTTCTGTGCAAAATCTCTTTCTGCCTCCCTCTCATAAAGACACTTGTGATACACTTAGAACCCACTTGGATAATCTAGGATAATCTTCCCATTACTAGGTCCTTAACTACTATATGATGTTTGCCATTTAAGGTTATATTCCCATGTCATAGTAATATGTGGATATCTTGGGAGGCAAATACTCAACCCACCATCCCAGCCAAGCCCATCCAGGATCCACCAACCCACAGTCAACCTTGCTTCAAGCCTCTGAATTTTGAGGTAGTTTTTTATGCAACATTATTGTGGCGATAACTGATTAACACAGCACCCATTTCCTAAAGGCCTCCCCTTGATTTTCAGAGCACCTGGTATCCACCAACAAATTGTTACTGTGTTTAAGTGAACTAGATTCAGCATCTATAATTTGCAACTCAAACAAACTACCTATGCATTTGAGAAACTCTGACAGTGGAATATCAAATGATAATGCTGAGAACAAAAAACTCAAACTGGATGTTTTTCTTGGTGCTTGTACCATAAAAATCTGTTTGAAAAAAATTAACAAAATAGAGAAGTCAGTAGAGGCAGGAAATTTAGATGACTTTAAGTACTTTAAGTGAATATCACTTATTTTCTAACCAAAGGAAACTAAATCAAAACTGTAACCTTCAGGTAGAGGAGATGAATAATTAAGATATGTGTTTTAACACAGAAAGCAATTGTTAACATGATTGCAGTAGTATATGCTGTCCCAAAGAGACAGTGACAAGAACTCTGACAAGACAATTGAATCAAATTGGTATTTTTTTTTAAACTTTATTTTAACTCCTAGTCATTTCTATCCAGAAGGGATTCCACAGGTCAGAGAAGTGGCAATGAATTAATGTCATAAAAAAGGTATAGAGACAGCAGGAAATTGCAGACCATCAGTTAAGCCCCTGATTCTTTGCCCTCATTTTACATCTTAAACAAAGTAAAAGAGGACAGTAGATGGAAAGTAACTTAAAAATGTGCTTCTCCGTAAAGGCCAGCCAACAGAGCTTCAGGACATTTATTGAAGTCAAGACATTAGTGCCGGAGTGAGTAAAGGGACTGTAATAAGTTTACACTTTACAAAGAGGCCTGACAGATCTATATCAAAGGAAGAATGTCCAAGAGACAGAGTGATGGGATAATAGGAAGTGGAATTAAAACTTGGCTTCCAGGGAGACAAAAAGCAATGATAACTTGGAGTACTTCCAAGGTAATGTGGGAGTAATGTGGGGGGTTAGGGAGGACATCAGAGCAAAGACACCTCTAATATTTAGTGGGCATAAGCAAAGGAGACTACCCCAGTAGGAAGCCTCTGTCTGCCTTCTGGGCAACAAACAAAGACCCCACTGCGACATTTTGCTAGAAGAATCATAGCTCTTTCTTCTGAATCAATATTACTTGGACTAGGAAGGTCTTCCAAAGGACTGCTAACAAATGAACTAAGCTGATGGGAATGGGTTCTCTTTTCCAAAAAAAGATAGACGTTCTGGATAAAATATGATCCAAAAAAGTAGTGCATAACTGAGTTTGAAATATAGAAATAGAAATATCCAGGTGCTTAAAAGCAGAAAGAGATTTCACAGAGCGGGAAGTGTGAGTTAATCCCACAGTCTTCTTACAGAGCTGTGCTCTTGGACACGGTCCCTAGGACCAGGAATAGGGAGGTGGCAAGGGTTCCAGGAGACAGGGAAGCTGGAGCCAGGTCTCCTGCATTAGGCCACACGCCCCAAAGCACATCAGTAGGAAAAGTGCTTATTTTAAAAATTATGTTGTAAATGGCCATCACATAACCATCTAGCCAGATAAACTAAAACTCCCTATTACCTTTGCAAACCTACTAACTAAAGCCTGTTCGTGGATAGTAGGTAATTCCCTGGTATAATCCTATACTTCTGTGTCCCTTGGCTACTATGCATACCAAGAACCAATAATACCGGTTTCTAAATCTATCATTGCCTGGGTACTTGTAATTTTAACTCCATAATTTAAATATTAAAGTAACTGATAAAATATGAGTATGTAAAGAGAAGGACTTATTGTTTCTATAGAAACAGCTTGAATTCTTTGGAAAGACTCAAAAAAGGTGAGTTGCTAAAAATATTGCGAAGCTAGCTATGAACAACAAAATGGTATGAGGGTCTTAAAAATTTAGAATTCTACAGTCAGATTGCTTAACAAATATCTACACATTTTAGTCCACTCATGTTCCTTTAAAGAAAGTGAAAATTAAAGATGATACTTATGGGTATCCAATTAGGACAGCTTTGACAAAATATCTGCAAATGAAGGGATGTCTGACACATTTTCAGGTAAAATAAATATTTAAGAAGTATATCTTTTTTCAACTCCCACATTAATTCATGATGAAAATCCTTATTTTAAAAGTGAATTTTAAAAATACTGATGACTGAATCCATTTCTAAATGGACGTTAGGAGACTGTACTGTACTAAATAGATTTCTGACTTAGAATAGCAATTCAAATATTCTAGCATATTTTCAAATCCATAAAATGAAGGTAGTAGACAAGATAATTTCTGAAAATCCTTCCAATTGCTACCACAGTGATACTATTCTGTGGAATATACCAATTGGAAGGATTGGTATTTCCTCCAATATTTCCAAGAGTTGGCCTATTTGGAAAACTATTGAGATTAGGAAGAATTTAGGTGAAGAATCTAATCATCCTGGCAAAGGGACTTCCCTTTGTTTGGTTAACACAGAAAGTAGTTGTTAAAATGATTGCAGTAGTATATGCTGTCCCAAAGAGGCAGTGACAAGAACTCTGACAAGACTATTGAATGTACCAGTGTGTGTAGACAAAGCACTCACTGCAAATAACAAGAGAAGTTTCCTGGGAATAAAAAATATTCAAGTAAATTAGAGGACTAACTTAAACCTACCAATCCAGGACACACAGTGTTAAGATTGAAACTTTAGCCTGGTCCCTAGCATTAACTAAAGCTTTTTGTCTTTTTTTCCACTACAGTAGTGCCAATTAAGAATAGAGTGTCAGCTGAAAGAGGTGTATAATAGAAAATGCTGACAGATACTTAACACTAACAGCCAGAAGAGAGTTGCTTTAATAAGATGTCCAGAAGCAAAGGAATTTTTTAAGAAATGGAGAAAAGAGAAAATTACTAAACAGAGATGAGATGAGCCATAGGTAGGGATGGGAAATCTGATGTGGGAATCCTGAGGCTGCAAAAAAGCAGAATCAAATCACACTGGAAGCAAAGTCCCCTTCTTTTAGATCCCACTCCATTCTCACCTGGCTCAAGTTAAGCCCATTCCTGGCCTAACGCTGTCCTAATCCGGAAGCTGTGACCAAGCCTGTGAGCTTATCTGAGACTCCTTCCCTAGGGCTTGGCACTTTCTGCACACAGAGGAAATGTCCATGGGACAGAGACTTTAAAAAAAAATAAAATTATGTTTAATGTAGTGCCTTGTAAAGAGCCTTCAGTACGAGCAAGGTCATGTTAAGTAAAGAAGGTGTCTCAAGTGAAACATCAAAGCAAAAGACACTTGGAGTGACATTATCTAATGTGATCACCCAGAGGTATAGCAGGACTCCTCTCTGATCCTCTTTTGGGAACTTGTCTTTACTTTTTATCATGAAAATTTTAAACAAACCAAAAGTAGCAAGAGCAGCAAAACGTCTCCATGTAGCCATCATCCTGTTTCAGCAATTATCAACATGTAGCAAATCTTGTTTCATCTACATTTCTCCTTTCCCCCACTGGATTATTTTAAAGAAAATCCACACAGAAAATTATTTCATCCATAAGTATTTTGGTATGAATTTCTAAGAGAGTCCTGTATTTCTTAACATAACCACAAGATCATCATCATATCTCAAAAAGTAGCCATAATTCCTCAATTATAAAATATTCAGTCAGTGTTCAAGTCTCTTTGGAGTATTCCTTGGAACAATGAGGGTCAGGCAATAGATAGAAGACAAGCTGAGAGTTCTACTGATAGACAGTAAAGAATACAAATACTAGCAGTAGCAAGATAGATAAAACAACTAATCTTGAAGTATATACACAGTTCCACCAGAAATGCTTCCTAAACCAACAGCCTATAGCCTACAGCCCGGCAAAACTGCCTCCTGCCTCCTCAACATCAGTCCCTCAAGTTATTCTGCTGTGGCTTATCTTCTCCTTTGAGGCCATTACGTGTAATACTTATTTTACAACCAAGTATGGGCTGAATAAAAAATTCAGAGGAAGACCCTATATCAATTCCCAGAGCACAATAGCATGACTAGATCTTGTCACCCAGAAAGGCCAGTATTAAACAGGTCCCAACAGAGAGCCCCAGATAGGACCCTTTGAAAGAACCCTTTTGCACCAACAGTGGTGAATCTGCCATTAACTGAAGATGTAAGAATGACTCTTGAAAGGATTAGGGGAATTAATAATGATGAGAAAAAAGGGTTCTTGAGTTGAATTTTCTAGAATCTAATCCCAATTCTCAACTTGCATGCTAAGTAAACTTGGACAAGCTCATTAATCTATTCTGATCTCAGGTTTCTGAAATGTTAAATGAGGTTAGTAGCAGGATATATCTCCTAGTTTGATTTTGAGAATTGATAGGGAGAGTGTATGAAAAAATATCTCGATACCCAGCAACCCTGGAAGCAGGACTTTTAGTGTTAAAACTGGGAGAATACCAGGTAGATCAGGACAGCTGGTCCCCATAACAGACTATCTGGGACACAGACAGCATCTAATACATATTACCACTGGTTACCAGTAGCAACTGAGGTACAGTAGTGTTTTCATTCCTCATCAAAGGAGATAATATAATCGATAATTTCCCAAGCAACTCCAAAATAGAATTTACTCTTTCTCTAACTAGTGATTTCTCCAACTCTGCAAGTATTCAAATATGTTGAAAGTGGATATCAGGTCTACTTTAGTGTACTTGATGCATGGTTTCCAAATGTAACTGAACATCAGAATTTTCGGAGGAGTTTTCTTAATATGCAGATGCCTAGGAACCCTGGATTAACATATTTCAGTTGGGGTATGAGACTGTATATCCTTGTTAAAATTCTTTGGTTGATTCTCAATTCCAAAGTGTATTTTAATCATGAAGCTTCATAATTCCAAGTATCTCCAAAATTTTCTTAGTTCACACCAAAAATGTGTGTATTACCAGGAGAACCGAATGTCTAAATCTTAAACTTTTACAAAACTTTATCTGTGTTTTGGGAAAATGTTGTAGGGTTGAGAACTTGGTTTTGCTTCATTTTGTTTTTAATTGGTTAAAGTAAAAATCACACCATCTGCTTCTGAGCCTGCGGTAGACTTCTCCAAGGCAATTCAATCATATGAGAGAAAATGAGTCACCGAGTGCCTGACTCCCGTGACAAGTGACATAACTCTGTCCTGTTCTCCAGTCTGAAGCAAGAGACTGGCTGTGACATTGGAGATAGGGAGAATGTTCCAGTGGCTGTCCTGGGTAATGGAGAGGTGTAAGTGATTTATATCAGGTCACCCAGCAAGCCAGGGGGCAGTGCCAGAAATAGGATAGTGTCTCCTGCTTGGTGGTCCCTGGCCCGTGTAGTACACCCCGAGGATATGAGAGCGAGGTCCCTTGTCTGAGCGAAGAAGCAGAGAGGGACTTCCATTTAGAGGTTCATAAATGCTACTCTGAAAGGAAGAAGAAAATTCCCCTTTCATGCTCAAGCAAGCCTAAACCAACATGAGGGAGTAAGGAAATGTTATTTAGTTTTATAAGATGAAAGACTGCTGTGTTTACTCACTTCCCACAGTACCACGGAGGGGCTTGTTTTTCCCGATCATTCTTCATGCTTGGCCTCACACAGTGCTTCTTGGAAGGCAGACTGGGGCAAAAGATAAGAGGTGATTGCTCTAGCTGGCCTAGAAAAAAATGGTATTTTCCATTTTCTTTATAAAGCCATATACTATCTAAAATGATTCGATTTCTGAGTGCATGACTCAATCCAGTCACTTCAAAGGTATAATAAGTAAAGTACTAAATGTCACTGGAGGGCCTGAGAAAAAGATCATTTCTTTTTTTTAATTTTATTTTAAGTTCCGGTATACATGAGCAGGATATCAACCTAGATATTAAGCCCTGCATGCATTAGCTATTTATTCTGATGCTCTCTCTCCCGCTGCAGCCCCTGACAGGCCCCAGTGTGTGTTGTTCCCCTCTCTGTGTTCATGTGTTCTCACTGTTCAGCTCCCACTTATGAGTGAAAACGTTGTGTTTGGTTTTCTGCTCCTGTGTTACTTTGCTGACGATAATGGCTTCCAGCTCCATCCATTTCCCTGCGAAGCGCATGATCTCATTCCTTGAAAAAAGATAATTTCTTTTCCCCAAAACTTAACCTATTCTTAAGAAATAATTCTATTTAGGCTAAACTGTTTGTATGTAGTTATGTATTTCTTTTTAAAAATATTTTCATCGTTTTCATGTCTATATTTCTGACATGTAGTTAATCAATTTAGTCAGTTCCTCAAGGGTAAGAATTAAGCTTACCTTAAGACATGCAAACACACGCACACTTCCTGCAGCCCACCTTAGTACTCCATACTCAGGGTACTCAAACAATATTTTTAAATTGTTCAATTACAGAAGTAAATAAGCATATTACATCATTTCTATATTTAAGTTGATCATAAAGAATTATGGATTGGATGGCAAGGTGTTAAGAATTGAGGGTATGAGTAGAGGAAAGAAACATTCATTTATTTACTTTTTTTTTGAGACCAAGTTTTGCTCTTGTGCTCTGGCTGGAGTGCAATGGCGCCATCTCAGCTCACCACAACTAGCTGGGATTACAGGCATGCACCACCACACCCAGCTAATTTTGTATTTTTCGCAGAGATGGGGTTTCTCCATGTTGGTCAGGCTGGTCTTGAACTCCCAACCTCAAGTGATTCCCCCTACCTTGGCCTCCCAAAGTGATGGGATTACAGGCGTGAGCCACCACTCCTGACCCCATTTATTTACTTTTGGTACCTCAAAAATTGGATAAGATAATGTTAGAACTCTTGGTGAGGTTTTTTGCTTTTCTATATTCTTAACATGTATATAAAGAAAAAGAAATAAATATGTACAAAGCTAGCAAGTATGAATCAGAGCCCACCAACACAAGTGTGCAAGAAACAGTACTGTATTTTCTATAACAAATTACTTTTTGACTCCAAGGCCTTTTTTCCCTGGACTGATAGAAATTGTCACCTTGGCTCCTTCTCTAGTGTCAGGGATGTGGAACAGGTGAGCAAGGTTATCAGGCCACACCAGCTGGATCTATGCTTACTTATTAAAGCACATTTGTAGTCTTCCTCCACCAAGTCAGAGTTGAGCCTTGAAGATGTAGTTGGGACCCTAGGGGAAGGGAGAGGAAGTTTTTTTCCCAGCTTTGTCTTTTTCAAAAGACAAAGCTGGGATCTTGGTATTATGGGACGGTAGAAAGAAGAGGAAAGGACACCAAGAGAGGAAGACTCCCATCTAAGGCATAGCTCATTTTCAAAGAAAACAACCCTCCCTGTAGATGACCATCAATACACAAGTCCTGAAGATGGTATAAAAGATCTGTTTGTTCTTTCCTCTGAATCATCTTTCCCTCCATGTGGGGGTCTCCTCAGAAGAAATTCCAGGAGTTTCTGCTTTTCCTGGATCTTTTTCAGTTTCTTCAACTCCCCAAGATCCATCTTTATCTCATTTCCATCTTGGAGATATTTTGCAATGTCCTTGAGACCATGAATGGCATTCAAGGCTCTGATTTTTGTCAGGTAGAGGAAGAATCCCACAGTTCACTGCATGAGAAAGCTTAGTTTATTTATATCTTTTAGAATTAAACAAGATAAGTCTTTATCTTGCTAATACTGAATGACTCTTACAACTTGACTTGAATGCATGTTGTGAAAAGTCATTGTTTCTTTACTGCAACTAATAAAGATCTTCTTACAACCAAGAAGATGGGGGAGAAAAATCCCATCCTGCCATATATAGATGAAAAGAAAATGGAAAATAAGAAAGTTAGTTGCTACTTTGTACCCAGTGCTTTATGAAACAGAGTTAATTAACATACTAGCATGTTCTCAGAAAGTTCGCAGTCTAGTATAAAGGACAGACACAAATATCTAGCTACAATTTGATGAGTGCTTTTAAATTTATATCTATTTAAATCATGGTAGGGTCACAAATTACATACAATTATTTGTGTCGAAACGTATATGAAAAACTTCACAGAAGAGAGACATTTCAACCAAGCCTTCAAGTATGACTTGGAGATGGGCAAGTAGAAACAGTGAGATGGAGAATCATATATACAAAGCTTAAGAAATCAAACTAGGGGCATGTTTGTACAATCAAGTAGAACAATGTGCTTAGCACACACGAGTATATGAGAGAGGAGGGTAACAGCAGAGAAAGGCTGTGGCCAGATGTCCCAAAGTTAAAGAGCAAAGAAATAATTATGAATTATATGCATCAATTGCTGCTCTGATTCCTGGCCTATTAAATAAAGAACATACTATCTCTTATCTGCTCTTTATTCTGCTAGTTTTGGTTTTGTGGGGTTTTCTTTCCATAAAAGCCTATTAGCTTTGTAGTCCTCTCATTGAACTGAAGAATGTACTTCCACTTTATTCTCCATCTCTTCTCAAGCCAACTGCTCCTCCTGCAAAGGATGAATTTAAATTCAAAATCTACATCCTTATTAGAGAAGGTAGAAATGGAGTCTTTCATTTTTATTTTTCCCCTCAATTTGCTAGTGATGAGATTGGAAGAAACTGCTTCTGCAATAGGTATTGATGCCTCCTCTTCCTTTATATTCAGTTTCTCACAATTGCAGCCAAAACCCAATAGCTAGAGAGCAAGGACTGGAATAGACAAGTAACTAGTTGTATGAATGTTTATGTCGGCTCAATATCTGATATTCTTCTTTTTTCTGAAATAATAGCATTTTTGCCAAAATCAATACTCTTTTGTGAAGGAAAAAAGCTAAACACGTTACAAACTTAGGCACTAATTGGAGGGGGCAAACTGATGTTGATGGCAATGTTCTCTCAAAAGACAGGGTGCTGCTCTTATAAGATTCAACCATTGCTCATGTCTTGTGCATTTTTGTCTGTGTGCTGTAAACATTTGTGTTTTAAATGTAAGGTTAGAGAACTACTTTTCATCATTTCCTTTTTTTGTGTAATTATTACTTTTTCTCTGCACCCTAATCTCTGTTTGAACCTCTCTTGGAGGAGATAGGGTATAAATCCTGGTAAATAAGGAGGAACATATGCAACATTTTGCTTTAAATGTTCAACCTTCCTGAGATTTCCACAATTCACTTAATCTTGAACCAATGGCATTTCAGCTGACTCCTACTGTACACAGAATTAAGTTACCCACGTTTGGAAGTTTTCTTGTTTTCCTTACAGAATAAACTATTCACATGATAACTAAAATAATTTTCATTAAGGAAATCAAGTAGTTTTGAGAAAATGTAAAAACAATATGATGTATAATTTGAAACTAAGAACGTATTTTACAGGCTGTTGACCTAAGGTAGTAAATAGCTGCTAAACAGCTCTGAAAAATAAGCAAAGAACTGGGAAAACAAATATTTGGAGATGGCAACAGCAAAAGGCTTAAAAATAAGAAAGCCTGTGCCCATCATAAAAGTTGTTGAACACAGAAACACCCTCCTAATGTAACCAGCCGAGCTGAGCACGTTTCCATTTTATCTATGAATGTGCTTCTAACGGGTAAACAGAATCCTGAACATAAAGGGTTTCTGAATTCCTCTTCTTTTGGTAATTTGCTTTTGTATGAAATATCTCTTTGACTGTCCAAACACAAAATAACCAATAGTGACAATAGAAGAAACTGGTCCTCTCAACATGCCATTTCTCTGATACAGTACTGGCATGCCAAACTGTCCAGCCAGCTCCAGAGAGATGACAACAACTGCCAGCAATCCTAAAATAGGCCAGAAACTGCTACCATTACAGAACAAAGCAATAATTCAGAAGGCTTTGGAGCAATGTAAAATAAAATGTTTGAAGTGCAGAAAGCAGTGGATTTAATCATAAGTGATCCCTGTACAATTGGGCAATTCCGAAGTCTTATTAAATAGTCCTTTATAAAAGGTTTGCTTGATCCTAAAGTAAGGACATTTAGAGCTAAGAAGTGGCCTGGAATTATGAGATCAGCAGATCAACAACTGGCTTCTACTGCTTGCTGCCTGGGTCCAAACCTCGCTTATGTAATCAAATAATCACAAAGTATTTCAGTTTCTAGAGACCACCATAGAGATGATAATCCAAGCTCTCACTTTATGAATGATGAAACTGAATCCCAGAGAGACAAGGAGGCTTATCCAAAATCACCAAAAGCTAAAATCTTTCATTTATTCAATTCTCTTTGGCTGAGTGTAAAGAATACAATGGTAAACAATACTGACACGTTCCTGGTTCCCATTTATTTATTCACTAAGTATTTGTTGAGTGTCTACTATGTATACTGATAGTTTACTATTAAAGTTGATAGAAATGCCATTGATAGAAATTTTGAAAAATATAGAAAAGTTGAAAGGAGAAAAAAATCATCTACTATTCCAACAAATCCACTTTCAACATTTGGTGTATTTCTTGCCAATCTTTTTCTTAAGTACGAGATTTCATTCTTTCTTCCCTTATTTCCTTTCAAACACTTGTGATCATCTTGTATGTACAGTTACGTATTCTATCTTGCAGCATACACATTTCCCCATGTTACAAAAAAAAGTCTGAAATCATCATTCTCAACAGCTGCAAAATATTTTATGGAGTGGATACTATCATCAATCCAGTGTTCTTTCCATTTAGAGGAGTGTATGCACTTATAAATTATAAGCATTTTTTCAAAAACATTTCCGTAGTTTAGAATGCTTCCTTGAGAAATCGATTGATGATTAATTACCGCTCACTTTCTTCTAGTGGATTTAAGGTGATTGTTTTCTAAAATTCTCAGAATCGTCATGTAGGTTAGAGGGTATGACTCCTCTAGAAACATGTCCCCTCATGGTTTTTTGACAGAACACTTTTACTGCCACGAAGGACATGAGAATTACAGTTTTGTTGCCACTTTGACAACCTTGGCCTGCCCGCTCCTTTCTCACATTCTATATTCTCAACAACTGATTTGTCTAGGATGGGTTATTCTGACCATGAAGTTCTCTGCCGTCAGTATCATAGAGAGTGCCCACCTTTTAGAGTTGCTGGATAAAATTCCGGACATTGAATTAAATTTGAATTTCAGATACTGAATAATTGGGACACACTTATACTTTAAAAGTCTTTGTTATTGCTACAGCTTGAATATATGCCTCTTCCAAAACTCATGTTGAAAATTAATTCCCATTGTGGTGGTGTTAGAGAGGTGGGGCCTTTTAGAGGGTGATTACGTCATGAGGGCCCCTTTGTGAACGGGATTAAGACCTTTATAAAAGAGACTTCACACAGAATTTGTCCCTCTTGTTCCTCTGCTCTTCCATACTGTGAGGTCACAGTGTCCCTGCCTTCTGGAGCTTGCAGAGACAAGGGACCATCTTGGAAGCAGAGAGAGCAGCCCTCCTCAGCCAGCGCCTTGATCTTGGCCTCCTCAGGCTTCAGAACTGTGAGAAATAAATGTCTATTACTTATAAATTACCCGGGATGTGGCATTTTGTTATAGCAACACAAATGAACTAAGAGAGTCATTTGTTGGGAATTCAAATTTAACCTAGTGTTCGGTATTTTATTTCCTAAATCTGGCAACCTGGTCAGTTGCTAATTGCCGTTTGCTAATTGCTAAACTTGGGTAATTTTCTCGTATCTCAACCTTTTCTGAAAAATGAAAATCATGTGCATCTCACAGGAGACATGCATCTCACAAAGAAACTCATAAAAGCAGCTACCATACAACATTTTCTTTCCTTCCTTCTTTGATGAGTTTCACATTCTCTTCCTTTCCCTTAGTGACCCCTCTCCTGAGCTCTAGAGCCCACCTTGTTTTATCCCCACCTCCACGTAGTAGGTCTAGGATCCCCAACCCAGCCACCCACCCATGTATCCCTGTGCCTTCTTAGTTTGAGGCTTGGTTCCAGGAGTGGTTCACATCAAAGGCTGGCTGGAGAGAAACTAGAACATCACAACAATTTAGTGTGATGGTGAGTGCTAAGTAAACATATTATGAGGGTACATACAGCAGAGAGAGCTAACCCCTACTACAGAATCAGGAAAGGCCTTCTGAATGAAATAATATCTGAGTTGGGAAATAAAGGATGTGGAAAAGTTGGCCAAGAAAGGAGAAAGAAGCTGGGATGCATAGTCTTCAAGGCAGAGAGAGCATGTGCAAAAACTCAAGGGTGCCACAGCTGATGTGGACTTGACAGAGTCTGGCTGGGCTGGAACAAAGGAGTGCTGAGAGAAGGAGACTAGATCACCCGAGGGTGTGGGCCTTGTTAGATAATTGGATTTTATCCCAGCAACACTAGTATATCATGGGAAAGGGGCACACAGACTAAGCACAGGAGTGATATAATCTGCTTTGTGAATCAGAACAATTCTTCTGACCGATAGTAAAGATTAGAGTGAATGCAAGACTGAAGTTAGAGAGACCAGTTTGGGAGGTTGTTGCCATAATTCACTCAAAGGATGACAATTTTTTTAATTTAATTTAAATCTTAAATTAAAACTTTTTTAAATTTCAGGAATAGAACTGGGAACACAGGTGGATAAGGCATTCAACTAACATCATAAAGGCCAGGTTTCTCTTACTCTCCATCTCCTGGTGCTATTGTTTCTGGGCTGACTCCATTCTCAGACTGCATATGTTAGCAAGATGGCTTCAGGCACCCCAGACTCTCCATCCTCACAACTCCAAGACAAGTGGAAATGAAAATCTACTTCAAGGCCAGTCGTCCCAGAAAATAATTTGGGGCCTCTAATAAATATGATGGAATTAAATACTCCTGAATGAATGTGGCCAGGTCTGAAACGTAGATCTGAGATGAAGTCAGCTCTCCTGGGACCTCACAGACTGAGATGAGCAGGGATGAGCCCCAAACAAAATCTGGGGTCTCTTACCAGAAGTAGAGTCAGTAGCTGCTGGGCAGGTAAAAATAATAAAGGTTCACCACACCCTGTTTATCTTCAGCTTTGGAAACCCGAAGTGGAGCTGAAAAGAAAAGTTCAACAAGAGCATTTGGATAGAAGAGAATCCAACTAATATAGTCTACAGTCAGCTCATATCATGTAAAGCAAGGGATGGGCAGTAGTCAAAATCTTTAACAACCAGTATGGTACAGCGACTGACAACTCAGAATGCATGCCAGCTGTTATGTCTGTCAGTGGGAACTGGTGCATATCAGCCCTGCCAGGGACGGCTGTGCAATTTGTCAGGCTGGGGTAGATGGATTCAATACTTAGGAGTCTCCAAAGCAAAACAAAATGGAACAATTCAAAGACAAGGAAAGGAGAACGCAAAGGAGGGAAAAACCGAGAGATCCTCTTACATAACTAATCTTTTTAAAGTGACCTTAACATAACTCAAACTCAAGATTAACATTTTTCACAATCATTTATGTCTTCCATTCATTGGTAAGTAGTCTCATTCTCTTATCCTTTACTTTATTTATTTATTTATTTTAACAAATCTGGAAATCATATAGGCTATGCACAGTTAATTAAATAAGAAACTTAAGATTCGAATTGTCAAGATGTTCTGGTACCCTACACATTTCCAGTTCCCCAAGCAAATGTTCACAGAGAGCAAAGAGCATGGTTTCTATAACTGTTTTACGTAGGCAAATGATCCCCTGTGGTGATTATTCCATATACCAACCCTGCTGAATGTGTACATGTAGAATGATGTCAACATTGAACTTTGTTAAGTCTAGCCATATTTCAAAAGTAGTCCAAACACAAATCTCTCCTGGTAAGAGAAAAATTTCATTTTGTCATGCAAATTGGAATCCTGCACTTTGGTCACCTAATTTACAAGGTGTCATAATAAGAGCTCAGAGCACACCATTTATTGAGGGCTGATCCAGATACCTAATATTGTGCTGATTAAGAGAGAGGATGCCAAAAGAAATAGATGTACGTGTTTTCTGCTGTTTAGGAGCTCACCACTTTATCAGACACTCAAATCCTTTACACAGATGGAACATGTAAAGAAGAAAACAGAAGCACAAAAGAGCAATATAGGTGCTAAGTGGTGTGATACATCCTGTTGGAACCATAGAGACCAGGAGGAAAAAGATTTCTATTCATGAAATGCTTCAGCAACCTCAGATGAAAGTGTGTGATAAACACATAGCCAGCATCCGCTCACAAAGGTGGTGGAATCTAAACTCACCCCTGGGACTATGGGCTTTCATTTCAGGCCAGCCACCATCTCATTCTTCCACTTTTGGGAAATTACCTCACCTCTCACTGCCTTCCCCGCAAAATGGGAGTAGCAATCAAGCCCTATTCTTCAAGGCTGGTAAAGAATAAATAACAAAGAAATTGAAAACTCAGTAAAAGATGAGGGCCTAATAAATCCTGACTAGTTAGTGTCCAGCCCCAAAAGGAATGCTGCAAAGAGCATATGGCATATGGGTTTGTAGATGGCTATGTATCACCAATTTTGCTGAATTTGTCAGGGAGGTGAAAGGGTCTGCTTACATAGTCTGTTATTAATTATCATGAAGGATATTCACAACATTGAAACGCAGATAATTTCTTGGATTAAGTGCAGACATCTGCCCCCATTGTAATGTGAGAGCATAATTGTCATCAGAAGACCCATATTTTTCTTACTTTGAAATGAAAGAATAAAGTACCACAATTTAATATGTTGACCAACACAGTGATTAAAGCGATATTTATGCTGCAGGCGTGGTTTCTAGATCAACTTTGTTGCTTTCATCTTATCAGGCAAGTCATATAGAAGAGAGGGTAGTGGATTTTTTTCTAACAAGTTTACTTTTGTTTTAAAAAAATAAAAAACTTCTTTCTAAAGATGTGTTTTTTGGAAGCTGTATTTACAAATACTTTGATGTTCACAGCCTTTTCTTTATCTTCGCTATTGCTGTTGTTGATATTAAATATGTACAAAGGAATATTTATAATGCACAAGGTATGGAGAATAACAATGAAATGAATACCCATGTAACCATTACTCAGCTTAAAGAACTGGAACATCACCTTCACGCCTCCTGCAGGCTCTGCCTTAATCCTAACCTCTCAACCACTACTGTAAATTATGCATTAATCAATTTCTTGTTTGTCTTTCTAGCTTCACATAGCTGTATCTCTAAGAAATATGTAACAGTTCATGTTTTCAAACTTTACCTAAAGGGATTATACTATGTGCATTCTGCAACTTGTACTTCTTTTCACTCAAGAGTATGTCTATGAGATTGATCCTTGTTGATGCAAATAGCAGTGGTTCATGCATTTTTGTTGCTGTGTGGTATTCCAGGGTGTGAGTATTCAGTAGTGTGTACATTGCTACTACAAACATTCCTTTGTTTCCCAGAGAACATGTGTAAGAGTTTCTCTAAGGGAGTGTTTTCCAGACAAGACTCCACCTATTAGTGGAGTCAGTTTAGTGACTCTCAATCACCAGTGTAGATGATAATTTAAAAGATCAGAGTGTAACATGAGTTGTGTGATAAATATTGTTTCATGAAACTTTTGTTTCACTTTGTGAGTTGGGGGGGCTATGTTATGTGGTAGACTGTGTTTTCTATTCTAAGACTTTCTTAGCATAAGTCTGTGTCAACAATGTAAAAGAAACAGTGTCCTAGAGAAGATCCTCTCAACCTGTGGTGTGCACATAAGTCACCTGCAGATCCTGATTCAGTGGTCTGGGCTGGAACCCAAGACACTGCATTTGTAGCAAATGTCCAGGTAACCATCTCCCGCTGCTATTGGTTGGGGGACCACCTTTTGAACACAGGTGCTTAGCTAAGGGATGTACATTGGTTTGTACAATGTACACATGTTCATCTTTACTGGACTAAACCAAATCTTTTCCCGAAGTTGTTGAACCGATTTTCAGGTTCCCAATGATCCATATTTTCACCAAAAATTGGTATGAACAAATTTTGCCTTGCCAAATGACAAACACAAAAGAGTATCTTTGAAGTTCTAATTTGCATTTCCCGGGAGAGAGATCCAAGATGGCCGATTAACAACAGCTCAGGATTGTAGCTCCCAGTGAAAGCGCAGAGAGCGAGTGGACGCTGCACTTTCAGACGAATTTTTGTTGCCCACAGACTAGGAGATTCCCGGCGGAGGAGCCACTCGGGTCGCCA
>CAUYLG010019738.1:0-11831 GCA_963573385.1 Cacajao melanocephalus
AGAAGAAACCCTAGGCAATACCATTCAGGACATAGGCACAGGCAAAGACTTCATGACTAAAACACCAAAAGCAATGACAACAAAAGCCAAAATTGACAAATGGGATCTAATTAAACTAAAGAGCTTCTGCACAGCAAAAGACACTCTCATCAGAGTGAATAGACAATCTACAGAATGGCAGAAAATCTTTGCAATCTACCAATCCAACAAAAGGCTACTATCCAGAATCTACAAAGAACTTTAACAAATTTACAAGAAAAAAACAAAGAACCCCATCAAAAAGAGGGTCAAAAAGACAAAAATAAAAAATGCTGGCAAGGATGTGGTCAAAAGAGAAATCATACACTGTTGGTGAAAATGCAAACTACTACAGCCATTATGAAGAACAATATGGAGGTTCCTCAGAAAACTACAAATAAAATTACCATGTGATCTAGCAATATCACTATTGCTAATTTATCTGAAGAAAAGGTAATCAGCATATGGAGGAGACATCTGCTCCTCCATGTTTATTGTATCACTGTTCACAATAACCAAGATATGGAATCAACCTATGTGCCCAACAACAGATGAATGGAAAATAAAAATGTGGCATATATACACAATGGAATACTATTCAGTCATAAGACATAATAAAAATCCTGTCATTCCTGGCAACATGGATGGAACTGGAGAACAGCATGATAAGTGAAAAAAGCCAGGACCAGAAAATTAAATACTAAATGTCCTTACTTAGATGTGGAAGCTAAAAAGGTTCATGTCATGGAAGTGAAAAGTAGAACAGAGGATACTGGAGGCTGGGAAGGAGAGGAGAAAGGAAAGAATATGGAGAGATTTGTTAAAGGATACACAAATTACAGCTAGATAGGAAGAATAAGTTCTAGTGTTCTGTATCTCTGTAGGATGACTATAGTTAACAATAATAAATTATGTAGTTTCAAATAGTAAGTAGGAAAATATTGAAAGTTTCCAACACAAATAAGTGATAAATGTTTGAGATGATGGATATAATAATTACCCTGATCTGATCAGTATACATTATTTGTATCAAAACTTCACTATGTACTGCATGAGTATGTATAATTATTATTTGTCAAAAAATAAAACAATTGTTATTCCTCTCCTCCTAAGGAGCAGAAAAGAAAATGACATTAAATAAAGAAAAGTGGGAGTATGTAGATGTGGTCTCTGCATGGTACCTGTAAAAGCTGGTGTGTTTGCCACATTGCTCTATAGCATAAGCTGTCCAGCCTTGGCTTCGATATGGAATTTCTTAATCTGAGGATGCTGAAAGAAGCAGTATTCAAATTCCTCAATCCAACTTACACCCAGCTTTTTATTATACCACTAATCACTCCAGTAAACCCAAAGTCGTCCTCATCCACTTAAAAATTGAAGAGTTTAAATCCAGGAGAAAGGGATGGTGATCCAGAGAAGGGCATATTATGACAATCACTGGCACCCAGCCTTCCTTTGCTTTTTGATAAACTTAAACTTTGGATGAGTCAATGTTTGAAACTCCCAAAAGCATTATAATAATTTATTTCAAGTTTGTGATTTGTATGCCAGGCTATATAAAAGGTTATGCTAGAGACTTAATCTCTAGAGCTCTGGCAAATTTAGCCAATACCATTTAGTGGGGAACAGGTGGCATGTCAGTTTTCAGTTCTAATTTGTCTTTTAGTCAACACAAGCTGGGGGCATCACACTACCAGACTTTAAAATACATTACAAAGCTGTAGTAGGCAAAGTCCTCTAGTCCTGTACATCCTTTTCTTCTTATACCTCTCACATTGACAAGACTGTTCAACACACTGGATGAGGTTTCTGCAAGAGAGGGAGAACTAAAGAGCTACACAGTAAGAGGATTTTTATAGAATATATAAAATCTTGTAATTTAATCTGAAATAAACAATAATGGGATGTTGAGGTTATTTTTTCCACCTTAGTTGCCAAGAACTTCAAAGGTAATTCCTGTGAAAAACTGGAATATATTTTTGTTGCCTACTTCTTCTACCAAAAAGGTGAGTGAAAAGACACATGCAGGATCACTGCTGTATTTTATTAAATTTAAGATGCACGATTATTTTATTTCCCACTAAGAAGGAGAAAAAATGCCTCCAATTAAATTAAAAAGAAATAAAAAAGAGAGAAAACTGAGAGAAGACAAAGGTACTCTGTGAGGTGGCATTTCTCCAGGGTGTTCCTGATTAAAGCAGATGAAGTTTCCTTTTAAAGGCCTTAAAGTTACTTTTGTTTGTGTTACTGCACACTTGCTTTGTCTTCTAGTGAATAGTATCCTTTGGAGCCTGAATGACTATGATCCAAATTATCTGTCCAGGCAGGGCTCTAGAAGGAGGCAAGTGAGTCTTGCATTGTCAAGTGGATGTGACTGAGAACTGTGGGAGTGAGGGACTCCAGCCTGGGACTAGATGAGTTAGCTTTGTGGATCATGAAGATAGAAGACCAGAGACAGATGCTGCAGGAGCAAGAACCACAGCCAAGGTCTGTGTTGGTCTAGCAAAGACAAGAGGAGACCCTTGCTTAAAGCATAGAACGAGATGCATGCACAGGAGTGAAACCCAAGTGTTCTATCAGCTGTTGGCCGGAAGAGGCAAAATTAATTCTTGTATAAGACTAGCTCATCATCAATAGACAGGAATCATAAAAAAGAAAAAAAAAAGATGGGGGAAGGAGGATTAACCTGTACATAGTGAGCAACATGTAACCAATGTTTGATCTCATTCATTCAGTTGGTTATAACTACTTGGCTTTATTTCTCAGCTCTCTATTCTGTTCCACTGGTCAATGTGCTTATTTTTATACCAGTACTAGGCTGTTTTGGTAACTACGGCCTTGTAATATAACTTAAAGTCAGCTAATGTTATGCATCCAGATTTGTTGTTTTTGCTTAGTCTTGCTTTGGCTATGGGTGCTCTTTTTTGGTTCCATAGGAATCTTATGATTCTTTTTTCTAATTCAATGAAGAATGATGATGGTATTTTGATGGAAATTGCACTAAATTTGTAGATTGCTTTTGGCAGTATGGTCATTTTCACAATATTTATTTTACCATCCATGAGCATGGGATGTGTTTCCATTTGTGTTGTCTATGATTTCTTACAGCAGTGTTTTGCAGTTTTTCTTGTAAAGGTCTTTCACCTCCTTTGTTGGGTATATTCATAAGTATTTTATGTTATTTTTACAGCAATGGTAAAAGAGGCTGAGTTCTTGATTTGAGTCTTAGTTTGGTAACTGTTGATCTATAGCAGGCTACTGATTTGTGTGCATTGATTTTCTACTCTTTTTTATTATTATTATACTTTAAATTTTGGGGTACATGTGCAGAACATGAAGGTTTGTTACATAGGTGTACATGGGCCATGGTGATTTGCTGCATCCATCACCCCATCATCTACATTAGGTATTTCTCCGAATCCTATCCCTTCCCTAACCCTCCACCCTCTGCTATTCGTCCCCTAACACCCCATCCCCTGACAGACCCCAGTGTGTAATACTCCCCTCTCTGTGTCCATGTGTTCTCATTGCTCAACACCCATTTATGAGTGAGAATATGCAGTGTTTCATTTTCTGTTCTTGTGCCAGTTTGCTGAGAATGATGGTTTCCAGCTTCATCCGTGTCTCTGCAAAGGATATAAACTCATTCTTTTTTATGACTGCATAGTATTCCATGGTGTATATGTGCCACGTTTTTTTTAACCAGTCTATCGTTGATGGGCATTTGGGTTAGTTCCAAGTCTTTGCTACTGTGAACAGTGCCACAGTAAACATACATGTGTATGTGTCTTTATAGTAGAATGATTTGTAACCCTTTGGGTATATGCCCAGTAGTAGGATTGCTGGGTCAAATGGTATTTCTAGTTCTAGATCCTTGAGGAATTGCCACACTGATTTCCACAATGGTTGAACTAATTTACACTTCCACCAACAGTGTAAAAGTATTCCTATTTCTCCACATTCTCTCCAGTATCTGTTGTCTCTTGATTTTTTAATGATCACCATTCTAACTGGTGTGAGATGGTATCTCAATGTGGTTTTGATTTGCATTTCTCTAATGACCAGTGATGAGGAGCCTTTTTTCACATGTTTATTGGCTGCATAAATGTCTTATTTTGAAAAGCATCTGTTCATATAATTCACACACTTTTTGATGGGATTGTTTGTTTTTTTCTTGTAAATATGTTTAAGTTCTTTGTAGATTCTTGATAGACAGTAGCCCTTTGTCAGATGGGTAGGTTACAAAAATTTTTTCCCATTCTGTTGGTTGCTGGATCACTCTAATGATAGTTTCTTTTTCTGTGCAGAAGCTCTTTAGTTTAATTAGATCCCATTTGTCAATTTTGGCTTTTGTTGCTATTGCTTTTGGTGTTTTAGTCATGAAGTCCTTGCCCATGCCTATGTCCTGAATGGTATTGCCTATGTTTTCTTCTAGGTTTTTACAGTGTTAGGTCTTATGTTTAAATCTTTAATCCACCTGGAGTTAATTTTTGGATAAGGTGTAAGGAAGGGATCCAGTTTTAGCTTTCTGCATATGGCTAGCCAGTTTTCCCAACACCATTTATTAAATAGGGAATCCTTTCCTCATTGCTTATTTTTTTCAGGTTTTTCGAAGAGCAGATGGTTGTAGATGTGTGGCATTATTTCTGAGGCCTCTGTTCTGTTCCATTGGTCTATATATCTGTTTTGGTACCAGTACCATGCTGTTTTGATTACTTGTAGCCTTGTAATATAGTTTGAAGTCAGGTAGCGTGATGCCTCCAGCTTTGTTTTTTGTTTGTTTGTTTGTTTTTGTTTTTGTTTTTGTTTTTTGTTTTTTTGCTTAGGCTTGTCTTGGCTATTTTTTGGTTCCATATGAAGTTCAAGGGTTTTTTGTTGTTTTTTGTCAATTCTGTGAAGAAAGTCAGTGGTAGCTTGATGGAGATAGCATTGAATCTATAAATTACTTTTGGCAGTATGGCCATTTTCATGATATTGATTCTTCCTAATCATGAGCATGGAAAATTTTTCCATCTGTTTGTGTCCTCTCTTATTTCCTTGAGCAGTGTTTTGTAGTTCTCCTTTAAGAAGTCCTCCACATCCCTTGTTAGTTGTATTCCTATGTGTTTTATTCTCTTTGTAGCAATTGTGAATGGAAGTTCACCCATGATTTGACTCTCTGTTTGTCCGTTATTGGTGTATAGGAATGCTTGTGATTTTTACACATTGATTTTGTATCCTGAGACTTTGCTGAAGTTGCTTATTAGCTTAAGGAGATTTTGGGCTGAGATGATGGGGTCTTCTAAATATACAATCATGGCATCTGCAATTAGAGAAAATTTGGCTTCCTATTTTCCTAATTGAATACGCTTTATTTCTTTTTCTTGCCTGATTGCCCTGGCCAGAACTTCCAATACTATGTTGAATCGGAGTGGTGGGAGAGGGCATCCTTATCTTATGTCTGTTTTCAAAGGGAATGTTTCCAGTTTTTGCCCATTTAGTATGGTATTGGCTGTGGGTTTGTCATAAATAGCTCTTATTATTTTGAGATATGTTCCTTCAATACCTAGTTTATTGAGAGTTTTTAGCATAAAGGGCTGTTGAATTTTGTCAAAGCAAAATTCTCTGCATCTATTGAGATAATCATGTGGTTTTTGTCATTGGTTCTGTTTATGTTATGGATTATGTTTATAGATTTGCATATGTTGAACAAGCCTTGAATCCCAGGGATGAAGACTACTTGATCATGATGGATAAGCTTTTTGATGTGCTATTGGATTCAGGTTGCCAGTATTTTATTGAGGATTTTCTCATCAATGTTCATCATGGATATTGGCCTGAAATTTTCTTTTTTAGTGGTGTCTCTGCCATGTTTTGGTATCAGCATGATGTTGGTCTCACAAAATGAGTTAGGGAGGATTCCCTCTTTTTGTCTTGTTTGGAATCTTTTCAGAAGGAATGGTACCAGCTCCTCTCTGTATTTCTGGTAGACTTTGGCTGTGAACTCATCTGGCCCTGGACTTTTTATGGTTGGTAGGCTATTAATTGCTGCCTCAACTTTAGACCTTCTTATTGGTCTATTCAGGAATTCAACTTCTTCCTGTCTTAGTCTTGGAAGGGTGTAAGTGTCCAGGAACTTATCCATTTCTTCTAGATTTACTGGTTTATTTGCATAGAGGTGTTTGTGGTAATCTCTGATGGTAGTTTGTTTCTGTGTGAGTAGAGATATCTGCTTTATCAATTTTTATTGCATCTACTTGATTCTTCTCTTTTTTCTTCTTTATTAGTCTGGCTAATGGTCTATTTTATTGATCTTTTCAAAAAAAAAAAAAAACGCTTCTGGATTTACTGATATTTTGAAGGGTTTTTTGAGTCTCCATCTCCTTCAATTCTGTTCTGATCTTAGTTATTTCTTGTGTTCTGCTAGCTTTTGAATGTGTTTGATGTTGTTCCTCTAGTTCTCTTAATAGCGATGTTAGGGTGTCAATTTTAATCTCTCCTCCTTTCTCTTGTGGGTAGTTAATGCTATAAATTTTCCTTTACACAATGCTTTAAATGTGTCCCAGAGATTCTGGTATGTTGTGTCTTCATTCTCATTGGTTTTGAAGAACTTCTTTATTTCTGTCTTCATTTCATTGTTTATTCAGTAGTCATTCAGGAGCAGGTTTTTCAGTTTCCATGTAGTTGTGTGGTTTTGAGTGAGTTTCTTAATCCTGAGTTCTAATTTGATTACACTGTGGTGTGAGAGACTATTACAATTTCCATTCTTTTGCATTTGCTGAGGGTGTTTTACTTCTGATTATGTGATCAGTTTTAGTATAAGTGAAATGTGGTGCTGAGAAGAATGTATATTCTGTGGATTTGGGGTGGAGAATTCTGTAGATGTCTATTAGGTCCGCTTGCTCCAGATCTGAGTTCAAACCCTTGTTATTTTTTTTTGTCTTGTTGATCTGTCTTATATTGACAGTGGGGTGTTAAAATCTCCCACTATTATTGTATAGGAGTCTAGGTCTCTTTGTAGGTCATTAAGAACTTCCTTTATGTATCTGGGTGCTCCTGTATTGAGTGCATATATATTTAGGATATTTAGCTCTTCTTGTTGCATTAATCACTTTACCATTATGTAATGCCCTTCTTTGTGTCTTTTGATCTTTGTTGGTTTAAAGTCTTTTTTATCAGAGACTAGGATTGCAGTCGCTGCTTTTTTTTGCTCTCCATTTGCTGGGTAAATGTTCTCCCATTCCTTTATTTTGAGTCTATGTGTGTCTTTGCATGTGAGATTGGTCTCTCAAATACAGCATACCAGTGGGTCTTGACTCTTTATCCAATTTGCCAGTCTGTGTCTTTTAATTAGGGTATTTAGCCCATTTACATTTAAGGTTAATATTGTTATGTGTGAATTTAATCCTGCCATTTTGATGCTAGCTGGTTGTTTTGCCTGGTAGTTGATACAGTTTCTTCATAGTGTTGATGGTCTTTACAATTTGTATGTAATACATTTATCAAATCTAGGAGCTTTTTGGACCAGCTTTTAGGGTTTTCTAGGTATACAATCATATCATCAGTGAACAGGAACAGTTTTACTTCCTCTTTACTGATTTGGATGCCCTTTATTTCTTTCTCTTGTCTGATTTGTCTGGCTAGAACTTCTGGTACTATGTTACATAGAAATGGTGAAAGTCAGCATCTTTGCCCTGTTTCAGTTCTCAGGGGTAATGTTTTCAACTTTTCCCCATTCAGCATAATGTTGGCTTTGGGTTTGTCATAGATGGCTTTATTATCTTGAGGTAAGTCCCTTCTATGCTGATTTTGCTGAAGGTTTTAATCATAAAGGGATTCTGGATTTTGTCAAGTACTTTTTTCTGCATCTATTGAGATGACTACGTGATTTTTGTTTTTATTTTATATATGTGATTCACCACATTTATTGACTTGCATATGTTAAACCATCCCTGCATCCCTGGTAGGAAACCCACTTGATCATGGTGCATTATCATTTTGATATGCTGTTGGATCCAGTTAGGTAGTATGTTGTTGAAAATTTTTGCGTCTATGTTCATCAGGGATATTGGTTTGTAGGTTTTGTTGTTGTTATGTGCTTTCCTGGTTTTGGTATTAGGGTGATATGGCCTTCATGGAATGACTTAGAGAGGATTCCCTCTTTCTCTGTCTTTGGCATAGTTTCAGTAAGACTGGTACCAATTCTTATTTGAATGCCTTGTAGAATTCATCTGTGAATCCATCTAGACTTTTGTTGTTGTTGGTAGTAATTTTTTATTACCAATTCAATCTTGCTGCTTGTCATTGGTCTGTTTAGAGTTTCTATTTCTTCTTGGTTTAATCTAGGAGGGTTGTATCTTTACAGAAATTTAACCATGTCCTCTAGATTTTCTAGTTTGTGCATGTAAAGGTGTTCATGCTTGCCTTGAATGATCTTTTGTATTTCTGCAGTACTGGTTTTAATATCTCTTACTTCATTTCTAATTGAGCTTATGTGAATGTTCTCTTTTCTTTTCCTGGTTAATCTCACTAGTGGTCTTATCCATTTTGTTTATCTTTTCAAAGAACCAACTTTTTGTTTCATTTATCTTTTGTATTTTTTGTGTGTGTTTGTTTCAATTTCATTTAGGTCTGCTCTGATCTTTATTGTCTCTTTTCTTCTGCTGGATTTGGGTTTGGTTTGTTCTTGTTTCTCTAGTTCCTTGAGATGTGACCTTAAAATGTTTATTTGTGCGCTTCCAGTCTTTTTGATGTAGGCATTTAATGCTATAAACATTCCTCTTAGCACTACTTTTGCTGTGTCCCAGAGGCTTTGATAAGTTGTGTCACCATTATCATTTAGTTCAAATAGTTTTTTAATTTCCATTGTGATTCCACTGTTGAACCAAATATCATTTAGGAGCAGATTATTTCATTTCCATATACTTGTATAGTTTTGAGGGTTCCTTTTGGAACTGTTTTCTAATTTTATTCCACTGTGGTCTGAGAGCATACTGGATGTAATTTTTATTTTCTTAAATTTATTGGGAATTGTTTTGTGGGCTATGATGTAATCTTAGAGACTGTTCTATGTGCTGATGAAAATAATGTATATTCTACAGTTGTTGCATAGAATGTTCTGTAAATATCTGCTAAGTTCATTTGTTCTAGGGTATAGTTTAAGTCCATTGTTTCTGTGTTGCCTTTCTATCTTGATGACCTGTCTAGTGTTGTCAGTGAAGTACTGAAGTCCACCACTATTACTGTGTTGCCATCCATATCATTTCTTAGGACTAGTAATAATTATTTTATAAATTTGGTAGCTTCCATGTTAGGGTGCATACATATTCAGGATTGTAATATTTTCCTGTTAGACTGATTGTTTTATTATGATATAATATTCCTCTTTGTCTTTTTTAACTGTTGTTGCTTTAAAGTCTGTTTTGTCTGATATAAGAATAGCTACTCCTGCTCATGTTTGATTTCCATTTGCATGGAGTATCTTTTCCCACTCCTTTACCTTAAGTTCATGTGAGTCCTTATGTTTCAGATGAGTCTCTTGAAGACAGTAGATACTTGGTTGGTGGATTTTTGCCCATTCTGACATTCTGTATATTTTAAGTGAAGCATTTAGTCCATTTACTTTCAATGTTAGTGTTGAGAGTTGAGGTACTGTTTTATTCATCATGTTAGTGGTTACTTGATACCATTTTTATCATTGTGTTGTTTTATAGGCCCTCTGAGATTTACACTTTAAGGAGGTTCTATTTTAGTGTATTCTGAGGTTTCTTTTCAAGGTTTAGAACTCTTTTTAGTGTTTCTTGTAGTGCTGGCTTGGTAGTGACAAATTCTCTCAGCATTTATTTGTCTAAAATATACTTTATCTCATCTTCATTTATGAAGCTTACTTTAGCTGGATGCAAAATTCTTGGCTGGCAATTATTTTGTGTGAAGAGACTAAAGATAGGACCCCAACCCTTTTTGGCTTATACAGTTTCTGCTGAGAGCTGTGCTGTTACTCTGCTTTGTTTTTCCTTTATAGGTTACTTGATGCTTTTGCCTCACAGCTCTTAAGATTCTTTCCTTTGTCTTGACTGTAGATAATCTGATGATTATGTGCCTGGGTGATGGTCTTTTTGGCGATGAATTTGTAACAATACTACAATGCAAATTATTTCTTTTTTTAAGTTATACCTTAAAGTTTTGAGATACATGTGCAGAATATGAAGGTTTGTTACATAGGTATACATGTGCCACGGTGGTTTGCTGCACCTGTCACCCCATCATCTAGATTTTAACCTGCACATATTCTCACTCATAAATGGGAGTTGGACAATGAGAACACATGGACACAGGGAGGGGAACATCACATTCTGGGGTCTGTCAGGGGGTGGAAGTAAGGGGAGGGATAGCATTAAGACAACGCAAATTCTTCATACAGGAACAAAAGAATAATTAGCAGCCAAGTTTGACAAGGCAATTGATGGCTGCATGTTGCATTATAAACTCTGAGACTAGGAAAATGTGCCCAGTATTGGATAATGATTATGAAGAGTACTCAAGAAAATGAATAAAATGGTCCGTGTTGTTTTCAAAGAAACAATGTTATTTCCTCCTCTCAGTTGTAGATAAAATTATATTTCTTAAGTTACTAAAACTTAGAAGCATTTCCAGCAACTGTGGTGATAAGCTGGACAATGGCTTGCATGGGACTCATATACCTCCTTACTAATAATATCTTGATTGTTAGTTGAATAAAGATACTTCCTCTAGAGGACGGATCCAGGATGGCCAATTAGGAGCAGCTCCCAGCCAAAGCACAGAGGGTGAGTGAATGCCGCATTTCCAGACGGATTTTTATTGCCCACAGACCAGGATATTCCCAGGCGGAGGAGACCCACAGGTCGCCAGTGTGGCTGTTTCGGCCTGCGCGGCTGTCTTGGCCTGCCCGGCTGTCTTGGCCTGCTCCCCAGCACAGCGGTCCTCCGCAGGCATCCTTTTAGCTGATGATTGGAGCTACGGGAAGACAGAGTCACCCATTCAACTGACAGAAAAGGGGACTGAAACAGGGAGCCAGGCCAGGAGAGCCCCGGGCAGAAAAGCACGATGAATCTCAGTGCGGCTGTTTCAGCCGGCACGGGCGCAGTGGGGCACCGCATGGGAAATCGCACAGATCCTGACACCTTTTCAACAGGCGACTAGAACACCTGGGAGACAGTCCATCATTCACTCTGAGGCAGGGAGCCAGGTGATCAGGCTTGGCTGGTCCCACCCCCACAAAAAAAGAGCAATAAGAAATACTCTGGATTGAGAGTTTCACAGCAAGCACAACTGAACCCGGGATGGTCCAGCTCTGTGGGGGTGGGGCGTCCGCCATTATAGAGGCAGTCCACCACTACGGAGGTAGTCTGCCATTGCTGAGGCAGCCTGCCACTGCCTAGGCAGCCTGCCATTACAGAGAGAGTCCGCCATTATAGAGGTGGGCTGCCATTGCCAAGGCAGTTCTAACTATATCCGTATAAACAGGACTGCAGGGAAGTTCACACAGCAGCTGGGTGGAGCCCACAGCTGCTCAGCAAAGCCTCTGTAGGCAGACAGTGACTAGGCTGCCTCCTGGTAGGGCACGGCAGCCCTAAGAAAAGGCAACAGGACAACAGAAACTCATAAACAAAGCCCTAAATCCTTGGGACAGAGGACCTGGGGGAAAAAAAAAGGAGGGGGGGGGTTTATGAGTTCTGCTGCAGCAAACTTAAACGTACCTGCCCAGCAGCTCTGAATGAACAACAGAGCTAACAGCTCAGCACGTGAGCTCCTATAAAGGCCAGACTGTCTCCTCAAGCAGCTCCCTGACCCCC